>JAEIIH010017799.1:0-12230 GCA_018904745.1 Drosophila orosa | reverse complement strand
TACTTTTTCCGCTGATAGAATTGTATCATGGTAACCGTTTTGTAACACTAAAAATGTGAAAAAAAAACTTAATTTCATCTGTTAAAACAACAAATGTTTCTGGTTTTTCAACATTAAATTTAAAAAACTTCATTATTTTTAATTTTATATTATTTAAGCAGACATTTTTTGGTTTAAAGCGGATTTATTGCAAAGAATTATACACTGCAAGCATAATTGAATCCGCGCACCTACAGATAAAGTGCTGCATTATTCCGGATAATACGAGTAAAGCAATCCGATCCCCGCCGCATGCATAACTTACCATGGCCGCGGCTCTCCATTCAGGGCCAACAGACACTGTAATGAAGAAGCTTAAAATAATTAACCGGCCAGACTCCGTCGTGCAAGAGATAAAAGAATCGCAAAAGCGTTTAACCAACACAACAAATATGCCTCCACATATGGATTTAAACAAATAGTCTGGCGGATTCACCGGTGGGAAAGGTAGCGAGTGAGTGAGAAGTGCGTTAACATTAAAGCCAAACCGTGAACCAATATTTTGCCGACATCCCCCATTCAGGTCTGGTGCCCAGCGCCAAAGCGTAATTTATTTCTCGATCATTTATTTCATATTAATTAAATATGCGGTTTTAATATATACATTTAAATCATACACAGTCGCGTATTTATATTTACATATGCATCACATGTATATCATTGGGACAGGGGGCGAGGAAAATCTGTTTTTAAGCTGCAGTCCAAACCAATGGAAAGAAAACATTGAGGGATTTCCCCTTTATGCTTTTCGTTTCTTTTTC
Organism: Drosophila orosa; assembly: GCA_018904745.1. Taxonomy (NCBI): domain Eukaryota; kingdom Metazoa; phylum Arthropoda; class Insecta; order Diptera; family Drosophilidae; genus Drosophila; species Drosophila orosa. The sequence continues at coordinate 11,430 of JAEIIH010017799.1, read as the reverse complement.
CTCTGACCGCAGTGGGAGGGGGAAATGCAACGAAACGAAACGAAATGAAAAGCTTTGACAAGCATCTGCTGTGGGCGGTTGTGGCAGGGGCGTGTTTTTGACAAATTGACTTTGCCAACAATAATAATAATAATAGCAACAGCAACAGCAACGCAACGGCAGCCAGAACGATATTCAAGTACTTTATTCATATTGATTTCAAACGAAACTTGAAATGCAAATGACAGATTTATTTTTCATGCTGCCGTTCTGCCGCTGTCAATCAAATTGTCGAAGGTGTTGATTGATGTCTAGTCGCGTGGGTTGGAGGGAAAGTACAGCTGCGGGGGAGTCTTGGTCTGCATTTCAAATATTTTTGACAGCCCCAAATTTACAATTTCAGTTTCTTTCTTAGGCCAGACCTAGGTACAGTGGTTTTATAACTATTTTATCATTTGAATGTAATTATTCATGATTGCTGGAAAAGTTTATTTAATGATTTAATGATTTAATGATAAATTATTAACTCAAAATCGATAGTTAGAGTTCTCCCTGGGGTTTTTATTTATTTTTAACCCATCCCAGAAGTATCAAGGCAGGACCACTGTATCCAGCTGTTGGAGTGAGTGAGCTTGAGTGAGCATTTCCTATTGACGTAAGCTGATGCCATGGGTACTTAGTTACAGCTACTGAGTCAGCCAGTCAAGCGATCATTGGACCTGCCCAGAAATGCAATGGGGCCTGAGCAGCTTCGCAGCTAAAGGAGATTACACCAGGCTCTAAAAAAAAAAATATATATATCATAAAATTGCTACAGAAATTGTCATTAAATTCTTAGCCTACATTTCATTGTTCGCTGGCTCCCGTACACAAAAAAAAACTTTGCTCGCAGGTGCTAAAAATTTGCAGGCACAGTCCCTGCTTTTGTTTGGGTTTGTGAAGTGATGTAATTTGTTTGCATGTTTATTCATGGAAGCGTTCCTGAAGCTGCAGACACCGTGTAGACGGAAAAATAAATACTGACTAACACACACATACACACTCTGGCACACGCACTTGTACAATGCGAAACGCTGGAAGAAGCCGAGTTAGAGCGGCACCGCTGACACTCGCGTCCTAAATAATTCATCACACACCCATGTACAGCCACGGTCAGATAACTAGGACATTGTATGGCTCGAAAATGGGTAAAATCTTAAGTTAAATTGGAACTTCGGAATGATTCGTGACTGGGGATCACCGGACTATCATGTATCAATGCTTAATAATCCAGTTTCAAACTTAATGGGTATACAAACTTCCGTGAACCGAAGTAAGCTTGCTTTTCTTGATGTAACTAATTCCCTGACCTCTATTGTAGAGCCACTCACACCGCACAACAGCATCAGCGAAATTGAAAGCTTAAACGGCCGAGGAGAGAGCTTGACATCTCTGGCAGTGCTTAAAAACGGGCAACGGAAGAGGAAGCTAGGACCAAAACGAGGATATGGAGGAGCGGCGAGAAGTGCTTTAAATGGGTTGCAGGATTTTGGGCACCGTTTGAAGGATGGAAGGAAGGATGGAAGGAAGCAAGCAAGTAAGAGACCTCCGCTCATTGGCTTTCGCCGAGGGGTTATCCTCTTAGCTTAACCCCATAAGGCCACAAAGGATGTTTAGCTTTATTTATGTGTCGAAAATGGTAAAAGTGGAAATAGACTGAAGAGGGCTGGGGGAATGTAGGTCTCATGGATTATGCACTAAGGATTTATACGGATTTTATAGAAAACTTTTCGCTATCTGCAGAAGCAGCATTTCATTACCCACAAGCTTAACTTCTACGTTTACTGCATTTCTCTTTTTGAAAGGAAAATGTGTATAAATACATGCATGGCCTTCATATTAATTTTGACTTTCAATTACCATTTTTGTACTTATTTTTGGTACTCATCAGGTACCTGTAGAACCTCTTCAAATTTCTTTAACGTATCCTTAATGCTTTTAATAGACTTTAGGTTCTTTCCGTAATTTCCCTATTCGCAGTCCACTCCCTTAATCGTTCACCTCACCTGCCCTATCCCACCTCTGGGCTCATTCAATTTCAACTTTTTGCACTTTTGATGCAGTTACTTGGCATAAAACTTACAAAAAGCACTGAAGCACCAGAACTCCGCTCTCCATACGGAATTCAATTAAAAACTTCAACGCTCCCGGGGCGAAGGAAGGTGAAAAAATATATAAAGGGGGCGAGGGGGATTGAAAATCATAGAAGTACGAGTATTTTTGATTTTCGTTCGCATATTTTTGTGTTATTGGTTGAAATTCTATACAAGCTGATAGCGATGCGAGGTCTCCCTAAGGGAGGATTAGTGCCGCCCACCGGGAACACAGGGGAAGGGCCAGGAGCAGAAGCTCGGTTTCCCTGGCCAACTCGCACAAACGAAATAATCCAATATACATATTGTATTGTGCGATAATACGGAACGAAGCCGAAGCTGCCAAAGCGAAGCTCTGTAGTCGTCCTGCCCATAGACATTCTCCGCTCTGCAAACTTCCTTCCCCCTTTGTTTAACAATGCTTTCTATTCGACTGTTTTCTCTCTCGATGGAGTGCGTTCATTTAAATTTTTTGCAATTTTTAGGCAGTTTTATGCTTGGCAAAGCCAACAACTGGCGTACAGAATTCAATGGGAAATCATTTCAATTTCCCTAGAAATTTGCATATATACACGGGCAAGTCTGACTGTTTGCTTGTCTGTGTATTTGTTTGTTTGTTTGTGTAGGTGGAGGTGTATGAATCGGGATATTGATGGTTTCGTGGAAATGAATTGGCAGAAGTTAAAACCCATCAAAGATTTCATTGCGGTTAAGTCTTAAGAAAAACTCAAATTACACAGGGCAACACTAAAGATGTTTATAAATTATTTCATTGTGAAAAACTAATCTGTTTGATTGTGTAAGATTTTAATGTAAAAACATGTAGTTTAGGGAAACTTTTGACATTTTTTTTAGATCGACGAGTGATTTAAATAATTATTTACGACTAAATGCTAATTCTTCTAGTCCTTCTTCCTCTCTGTATTTTATTTTCGGACTAGAGGACAGTTCTGGTAATATTTTCCCATCTATTTTGCAATTAAAACTGAATGAAAACTGACTCAATATTAAAATTACTGTGTCTCAGTGTATTCGCCAATTTGAATTGTTCAGGCAAAAATATAAAAGCAAATAGAAATTTGCTTATGCGCTTCGTTCACTGACTTCTTGAGCTGGCAATAAATTACTCGACAGATAAATGTAATTCGAGAAGAATAATTGAAATTGTAATTGTCGCAAACGATGGAGAAGGGCTTCGTCAAGATGGTGTTTCAACCTGGAGTTTAGACTCGATTTTTCCGCATTGATTTCGGTTTCGGGCCGCACTTTGTTTGCCTGCGGGTGTTCCCCTTTTTTTTCGTATTTTTTGCCAACTCTGCATACGACAAATAAAAGATAATGCTGATTGCAAGTGTTCCGGGAACTGTAGTCCGTGTGGCTGCTCGACTGACCCCCGGATGGGCAACTGGCCAGCCGGAATGTGGCAACGGTTGGCGCTAATGTCACCGTCTGGGCCTTTTTGGCAACTCCAGCTGCCTGGCTACTTGGTCTTGGCCATTCCCCCCGTCGCCAATTGGCAGTCGTACGTGAGTTCTGTTTATTTTTATGTGACACAATGCAAAGTAAGTGCACTTGAGTTGGACTCCATACTGCCAGGGATGTGCTTAAAAATCAGTGAGCTTTAAAATTAACGATGCATCGCGCTCAATTACGGCAGTATAAACAACCTCATCGGGCGACCCGCTTCCATTTCCGGTTCCGCTGGCTCTGCACGGTGCCTGGTGTCCCTCCGGATGTGTTCCTGAGACTGGGCCTTGTTCTGGTTCCTCGCCTGGATGTGGGCGAGCTCGGCCCTTAGCTCCGCCCGGCATGCCTGCTATAATTGTTTGGCTAGGAAAAACAACAGCTCGCAGATGCCAATCAGCGAGAAGCCCGCTATAATGCCGCAGATGTTGCCAATTGTACCTGGCACGGGGCATAATGGTGGGTGAGATATGCAAAATTGTAGCGGGGGTTCCATCCCCAAATACTACTCACTGAAGGTCTCGTACCAGGCGCTCTTAATAATCTGGCGAAAGTATTGAATGTGCGTTTCGGCAAAATAAATACGAACCACGGCCAGCTCGACGGAGGAGGAGGAGGAGGATGAGTCCCAGCCGGATCCGGAACTGGGGCCGGGGCCGTAACTGTTATTGGCACGCGGTCCGGGACTGCTTCGCCTGCAAAATGAAAATCTTTTACGATGTCATGGGAGAGGAAAAATAGTGTTGCCAGTATCCACAGCCAAATTTTTATGGTAATATGATAAAAAGTACTATACATATGTGTATGGTCATGAAATTATTAAATATATCTTTATATTTACTAAAGTGTTACTAAATAAAAAACGTGAATATATCTTTATACTCTAATATATGTTTCTAAACAAAATCGTAAGCCAATACCTTCTTAAAAGAAACAACAAAAAAATGTATTTGAATTTAGAAAGTCTAAACAATCTTAGTTTTCGATTTCAAAGTCTCTCAGCTTCCTTACACTCCTTTCCTTAAAAAAAAATCCACCATAAACCATCAATAAAAAGGCTGAAATGGCAACACAGGAGTAACCCATCCCTTCGTCCGTATGGAAATTGAAAAGAAAGCCGTTCATGGAAGGCAAATTGAAGCAGCGAACGAATCGCCATTTCCACCGCAATGAATCCGCCGTTCCGGTGGACTTACGGCACACTCCTGGCCGGACTGGTGGGCGGCAGGCCTAGGGTCATGGCTCCCCGCACGCTGTAACGGGTCTCCGTGCAGCTGGCCAGGCACAGCGGACAGAAGAGGGCATCCTGCAGCTCATGCTCCAGCCCCGTTACATTTTCGCGACTGGTGATGACATTCAACCACTTGACTGGACAGGGAATGGAATGCGAAGGGGTAGACAGAGAAGCAGAGGAGGAGAGACATTTATTCCCATGAATATGCGATTAACTCCACTCGAGGACCCACACTCGTAGCGCCGAAGACAGGCCAGGTGCTGCAGCGTGCAGTACATGCGCTTCTCGTTCCCATCGATGTACCTGTGCGGCAGGCTGAAGGGCACACACTCGCAGAGGCTGACCACGCTCTGGGCCCGGCAGGCCGAGATGCACTTACTGAAGGTGTAGTGGCGGGCGAAGATCCGAGGCATCTCGTTCTCAAACAGGCACTTGCGCTGGTTATCAGAAAATACAAATAAAAAATAATAATAATATCAAGGGATTTTTTAAATATATTTTGTAATATTTAATTATCATTTAGTTATTAAGATCTCACCACAGATGGACTCATGCTGCGCGCCTCAGGCAGAGTCTCAAATATTTTGGCCCGCACTGGTAGCAGGGTGTTAACGCCCGTTTTTGCCACACGTTCAGCTACGCCGCCGGAAAAGGGATCCGGATAGCTGTGCGGTTCATAAATGGAGATCTGGAATATCCTTACTTAACTGTGATAGAAATTCTTAGAGTATTCTTTCCAACACTCACCAGAAATCCATTGTGTCCATTGATCTTGTAGAAATTGTCACTGGGCTGAGTTTTAAGAGTAAGAACCAAGCCCATGTCAGGTCCAAAGTAGCGCCGACGAAAGTCTCTTTTATTGATGTACCTGTTTGAATATTTCCTAAATTAAATTAGAAAATATGATTTGGAAAATATCCCCTCATAAACCTCCCTTCCATCATTATTGAAAGTGCAGCAGTAGCCATGACTTGTCAACGTCTCCTCGAACTGATCCATGCAGTTGAAAAGTCCTCCTCCTATCCTGCAGCTTACAAACATGTCGCTGCAGTTTGGAGTCAAAGCATGCATCCTTTTCCTAGTATTAAAAAACAGATCCTCGGCAGCCGTATCAAACTTATCCAGGAAGCTCTGAAAGCGCAGGGCATTGTCAATGTCCCGCAGGTCCGTGGGATCGTAATACATGTACATAAAAGCCTTTAATTCGTCGTAAAAGAAGCTGGCATTCCGCCTCTTGGGATCCTTGCTGCTTCTATTTAAACGAATATAAATCTTTAAAGGATTGCAAGGCCCACACACACTCAGGATAGAACCTACAAATCGTGGGCATAACTCCAGGCCGCACGGCGCGAGATGCGGTTCAGACTGCATACGGAAATCGCCGGAAACTCCACCTTCCAGATGGGATACATCGGGTTGAACATGGTGGTCACCAGGACGTCCTGCTCATTGGTGTAGGTGCCCCAGAGGAATGCAATTAGGACGCTCAGGGCGGTTAGGTGGAAAACGAACCAGAAGAAGCTGCGGGTGATACGGATACGGCCTCCGATTTGGTAATGGCTAATGCTAATTGAAAAGAACCCCTGCTCCGGTTGTGGACAGCACCCCACCTCCTACCGCTCCTGGATTCGCCGACCCTGCTCCACCAATTTGCCGTAACAATGGAACGACAGGTTCTGCAGCAAATCCTTTAAAGCGGCGGCAAATGACAGTTTTCGCGCATCCTCCGCGGAAGTCACTGTGGGCACAGTCGCAGGTTGAATGACTATTTTCCCGGGGTTGGGTATCCACCAGGCGGCTCGACCCACCGCCAGTCGAACAGGCTCTCGCTTCGGATCCCTGAACTCCATGGAGGCTTCTGTTCCGTCTCGATTGCAACTGGTCCAACACTGGTATTGTTCCATAGAGTGCGGGCTGATTTTAATGAAAATTTCGCAGTCATGTCGTGCGTGTTGTTGTAATTAGGCCTGGTGCTCCAACTTATTGCCAACAAATTAACTGCGACATGGCACGTGGTGTTTTCTAGGAAGGGGAAGCGGTTGAGGAGTAGCAGTGGGTAGAATCAGGAGCCATAGGCATTGGTCCTGCTCCCGATTCGTCTTGGCAATTTCCCTTAATTGTCAACAATTTAAAATGAAATTAGTTAAATGCGCGTTAAATGTCAGCCAGCGGAAACATCATCATCATCAACGGCGACAGCAGCAGGAACAACTTGTATCCTTGTCCATGTTCTTAACCCCCGAAAAAGAAACATGTATCCCACTCCACCGGATTATGAGCTGCGTAGGACACGTTTTAGTGGTGGCCACAGAGATCAAGATTTTTGAACTCTGACGCTTTAAGCAGATTAAATATTTTGCTATGCTTTTACAACAGGTTTCTTGGGATTTTTTTAAGCAATTGGTTAGCTTGGGATTCTATTACATTTTTTATTTGAATTCATCAATAGCATTATAGTGGATACAGCATTTTTAGAGCAATTTGTCGGAGCCATCATCAGTCTCATCTTGCAGAAGACCCTCTTCCGCACTTAAGTGATGATGGGGTTAAATCTTTCAATCATATTTCGGAGAATAGGTCTATAGACCTAAAGAGGAATAATGGATGATGGATGAGAGACAAGACATTTTTGTTTTTCAACCACTTCAATGAAAACAAATGGTATTTCCCAGAAAGGGGAATTTTTTTTTAGCTAAAGAAAATTAATAAATACATTTAAAAAGTCCTTTACACTGTGTTAAAAAGAGAAATGTAACTAGTTGTTTTGAAATAAAATTCAAGGATTTTAAGACTTTGTTTACCAAAGAAATCTTTCAAGCAGACTTACCTGGGAATTGAATAGAATAATAATATTATTATAATATTAGTTGAGACTGCGGAAAATTCTCGAATAAAGCCATATTGTTAATGTGATTCTTGAAACATATTGACACGAACGGAAATGGCACATTTTCAACGGTATAAGGATGATGCCTCGGATTGGCGACAAATGGCTCCCAGGTGAGTGGGGACACCTCATACTGAACGGCAGCAGCCAAATTAATCTACAAATAAGCAGGTAAGAGAAGGAGGAGAGGCCAGAGTCGACCAAGATAAGCGCACAAAGGGCTGGGAAAAATCTGAAAATGGTATGGAGGTTATTCTCTTACCATTTCCACCTACGAACGGAAACGGAAATGAAAAATGTGAAAAATGCAATGCGCAGCGAGACGCGAAAAGCGACCGTCACTGGGAGGGTGGGGGAGGTTGACAGGTGGAAAAGGATAAAAAGAAAGGGCAGGGTAAATTGCAAATGCAAATTGTCTATGGAGCGCCTGTGCGTGCATATGCGTGGCACTCGGGGTATGAGTACCATCGATGCTGACTTCTCCTTTATCTCGCATCCACCTTACCGAGCCCTCTCCTCCTCCGGCGTTAATTCCGGTGCCAATAGTTTGCCATATCTCTCCCCGACGATATATGGCGCAGTAAATCTGTCATATACAGACAAAAGCCTTGCCTCAGCTTTGATTCGGAAGGAGAATTGGAAAGAGGGATTCGGTTTTTCCTCGAAGGGGACACCTGCTAAATTGATTCTCAATGTTTGTTTTTGTTTTTCTCCTTGAATATTTGCAGGCAATTAATTTTAATTCATTATTAATGCTTAAAATATAAATAAAAGTTAGGTTTATTTTAGATAAGATAATTTTAGAACTACAATTTTAGACCTACCTGAGTGTTTCGAAAAATTCATAAATATTTTGTAAAAAAAATCCATCAATTGGCATAAAAAAACCATATTTACCTAATCAGTTGTAAGAAATTTTTGCTTTAGTAAAATTAAAATATAAAACTATTATTAGAGACCGCCAAGACAATTTTAAAAAACAAAGAAACAGAGAAAGAAAGAAGAAAGCTTTAAGGACCTTTTTAAAGAACCAGATTTGGCAACCCCAAAGAGCTTTCGAAGCTTCTAAGTTTTAAGGTGGAAGACACTGACATATATGGACCTTAAGGACAATTGCTTTTATAAGCTTTATTGAATATATATGTACATATGTATTTTATTGCTTTCATCCATCCAAAAATGACAAATAAAGGGCTTTGCATAATTTTAGGCAAAAGCAAATACGCTGTTGAAAGCTGATTGCTACAACTCTTCCCACTTTTTAAACATTTGTTTCTCATTTTAAGGAAACATTCAGGGCTAATGCGATTATATAATATTTTGATGACCTTGGATAACAATTTTACAATTACAATTCATAATCAGCAAAACAAAAATGAATCACTCTTACCGGAACTCACTTAAATGGGAGTTAAAAAACTTGTTCTCAAATAAACCGATCCTCCGACTGATAAAATATATATTTTAATTAAATGTTGCCATTACGTAATATTAGTAATTATCTGTAATTAGTCGTTTTCACTTTGTATGTTTTGCGTTGAATAAAAAATCTCATGAACTTCCTTGAGTTAGAAAAGCGAATGTATTTTTAATATAAATATATAAATTAGCATGTTAGAAAAAGGATATTATTTAATTGCTGTCTTGTATAACACGATAATATACATCTCTAATCTCGGGATTGGTGTCCTGCAAGCTGCGATAGTTATTTATCAATGGCTTGCTCCGCGAGTCCCTCAGGTTCCAGAGCTTTGTGATCTGACGGTGGGGATATTCGAGAACATCGTCAAAGACAGTCCAAGTCACAGCCTCCGCACAGTCCGGCGTGGTAAGAGATCCTTCAATATACATCAGAAGTAAATATATATCATTTGTAATGCCTCTCCCAACTCACCATTGTATGTGTAGAACTGCCCTGTCACTATATTGCCCAAAAGCTGTCCCACATTCAGTTGGCCCGTAATGGTGGCATTCGACTGATACTGGATAATTCTCGGCAGCTGATTGAAAATCTTGTTGAGTCCATAATTCTGTGAAACCACCCGATTGATCGACTTGAACATGACCCCCAAAACGGCCAGACCATCCCAATGCTGGGTGGCCTCGGCCATTGTCTCGTAGCGCGTGTTCTTGTGAACGATGTGCATCTCCACATCGAAGCGCTCAAAGTTAATGGCATGCTCCGATCCCTTACTATCCCGCGATCCCCAATGGAAGTGCACGCTCTGGGCCTCAAAGTCCCCGGGCAACAAGGCACCATTTATATAGGGACGATGGCCATCGCGGGTAACGGTTAAGACCATGTTTGCTAGGGAAATTATTGATGTGAAATAAATATGCATAAGTATAAATTCCCTGTTTTACAACAGAGATAATGTATTAACCTGTGTGTCCGTTATTCGTTATTACCAAAGGTGTGCGCAGCGATTGATTATAGTAGTTGAAACGCAGACGGCTTATAGAACAGATTTTGGCCTGTGAATATAATATTAATAATTTTCTAAAAGCATCCTATGACAACTTACATCCGTAAATATCAGATCTATGGGACTCTGCTTCTCGCCAGTGGCGCAAGTTCCCTGCCAGTCATCGCCTTGATGATCGTAGTTATACTCACCAGCGGCGCTCTCACCTGCCTGATCGTCACTTATAGCAGCGAGGTATTCCTCAGGTATCTCTGAATTCATATTTCCAAAATTTACACAACTCCTAAGACATTTTTAAGCCACTTACCTATGCGGGCAAGAGTGCACCCCAAGGCGGTCAGCAGCCACCAAAGACTGAAGGAGAACATTTCTAGCAAGTACTTCTGTGTTCCGTTCCCTTTGGAGATTGCAGCAAGACTGTGATTTGCTCCAAACAGAGCAGGACCATTTATACCTGGCAGACCCTGGCAAGTGCAATAATTTCCACCAAGTGAGTATGCATAAGAGTCAGATAAGTGCAATCGGTTCTAATCACTTCTCAGCTGAGCCCTGTGTGCCTGTGGGCACAATTTACATAGAAATTGCAAATCGCTTTACACTTTTACGGTTGCCAAACCACCTTGGTAATTGACTGTGGCCAAAACGACGAGTCCGTAATTACTAAAGGCGGTTACAATTTTCGAATTGCTTAGATTCTAGACAGAGAACTAAGTCCCTGATTGCTCTGATTCAAGATTTAAAGGAGTAATTAAGGAGGAGCATCATCGGTTGAATTATTGGAATGGATGGTGGATTCGCATTCAAAGTGAATCAGTGGTCACTTTATCATTTTCTGGGGAACTGACTATAGCTAGGTATTATTTTTAGCATTGTATATTTAAACTAAGTTAGAGATTTCAACTAAAACACTTTATATATAAGTTATAGCTTTACTGCCTATCACTGCAGTCTGGAAATCCGTCTCGATTAAAGGTAAACTCATAAAGCGCTTATCTTATAGTTTAACCAAGATATTGCCCCTTCTGAACTTGGGTAACAAACACAGTATTTCGCAGACTACTGATTAAATCATTTGCTGGCTTTATAATACTATTTTATAACTCTTTATATGCATCCTTTCCGAGAAAGGTAACCTAATTTAGGTATTATTGGTGTTCAATATTTCCCGGGGTAATCCGATTCTTCTAAAAGAAAATTATAATTTTTTGTATTTAAAACTAAACACTTGATCTAAAAACCCACTAAGAAACACTAAGAAAGGGAATGCTCTTGACCCAAAACAGAAACTTTATTCAGTAAAGCCCAAGT
>JAEIIH010017783.1:0-16009 GCA_018904745.1 Drosophila orosa | reverse complement strand
GTTAACTGTGTAAAACTGTTGTAAAATGTTTACCACAAATGTACCATATATAAGTATATATACCGTATTGAGTGTACTCATGTCTATACATACATCTACAAAAGATACATTAAATATATTATATATTTGAGTGTGTATTAAACTGGAAATGAAATAGCTTTAAATGTGTAGATAAACCCAAGTGTTTTATTCCTTATCGTCGGGTGTTTTGGGGTTTCTTGTTGTATGATTTAGGTAAGTAGCCAAGGATAAAAGGAGAAGGCATCTCGGAATATGAAAACAAGATATATTCCACATTAAAGTTTATGTTTAGGGACAGTGCCACGATTTGTGGCCAGCACCATTTTCCTAAGACATTTTTTCGCAATTTTTAAGACAAGATTCAATACACCGTATATCAGATTTTTAAAGCACAATTACACTTTTTTTTAGCCAAAAAATATCACATATATATTTCTGTATTTCTTTTTAAACGCATTCATCTTAATTATTACTCTACTCTGACTTTACAAGACATATCTAACAATTATTAAATGCCCTTTACCTCGGGTTAATTAATAGCTTAATTTGGCAAATCGGTAAACTTAAACTTGAGCGGTATATTTGGAAGATTGATCAGGGCAGATTTGAAGGCGTTCTCCGTGGGATAATTGAACTCCACCTTGAAGTTGCGAATGATTCGGGCGATGCCCAGCTCCAGTTCCATCTCCACAATGCGCTTGCCCACGCACATCCGGGGTCCGAATCCGAAGGGGAGGAACACAAACGGATTCTTGGACTTCAGCTCATTGGCCGGGCACTTGGACTGGGCATCCTTGGGGGTGCGCAGCCAGCGCTCCGGCAGGAATTCGGAAGCTTGTGGGAAGTACTCATCGTCGGTGAGCGGATGCAGGGGAACAATGGAGATATAGGTGCCGGCGGGCACTTGGTAGCCACTGAGAACAGCATCCTTGGCAAGGACACGGGCATTACCAACGATCAAGGGGCGGACACGCTGCGACTCCTTGATGCAGGCACGCAGATACGGGACATTCTTCATGGAGGCCTCTGTGAACTCGGAATCCTTTTGGGGCAGCACAGTCATCACCTCCTCTCGCAACTTCTCCTGCCTCTCCGGATTTTCGGCGAGGCACAGCATCAGTGCAGCAAAGGTGCTCGAGGTCTGGATAATATTGAAAATTAATTTAGGATTTCAGAGATCTTTTAACCAAGTACTCACCGTATCCACTCCGGCCATCAGCATGTCCATGGCCATTACGGTGGCCACCTTTTTGTTCACCTTTAGGAGTTTCTCCAGGACACTTTGTTCGTTCTCCGGACGCACCACTCCCTCCTTGGCCTCCTTTTCCAAGCGCACAATCGCCTCCTCCACATAGGCCGATGTCACCTCCTGGATGCCATCGAGGGCGGTCAACAAACGCTTCAACTTTGGTGTCTTGATGTACCGCCAGGGCGAGGGCTTCATCTCGAGATCAGCGGCAACTATAAAGAATTCATCCAGGTAATGGAAAAGCCTGAGGGCTTCACTCTCCTTGTTCACATCCTGGAGCAATCCCAGCTGCTTGTCCAGGGCCACCACAGACACGGACTCGAGGGTCCACCTGTTGACGCTGTCTATGAAGTCATCGGGCACCTCCAAGGTATTGGGATCTCTGGTTTCCCTAATACTATTGTAGGGAGATATGGATTTATAAATATCTAATGTGTAAGCTTACAAAGGTTCCATACCGTTGGACAAACTCCTGATTGACCTGCGACATCTTCTTGTAGTACATCCTCACATTCTTGGGTTGCATGAGCACCGGATTCACGGTGGTGCGGAAGTCACCCCAAGACTTGCCCTGCGAGGGAATGATGCCTACAACGCCGTCATAGAAGTCCTTCTGGTACACCTCGCGATGATAGCGCAGGGTGTCGTTGCCGGGACGATGGGGCCACACGCCCTCGTTGCGGAAGACTACCTCAAAGTCCTCCGGATTGTGGGTGCTCAGGAAGGCGGGGCCTCCCATCATGCCCGGCATGAAGAATATGTCCCCATAGTCCCGTCTCATGCTCTTAAACATGTCCATCAATTCCATATTCTTGTATTTCCCGCCGGGCATGGACATTTTCATCATCAATGACAGCATGTTGATGCGGGGGATCTCCTCGAAAGGCTTGGCCTGCAGCCATTCGGAATCGCCCCTGGCCTCAGCCGTGGCCACATTGGTTTGCCAGCGCTACATTGTCAATTAAGAATTATATGTTATACATATTTCTGTGCATTTCTAATTTCTTTTAAGAGATATTATGGCAAGTTCACACCACTTGATACGCCCGCCTGATAGTTGTTAGATTAATTGTTTATATTTAAAACAATTATTTACCTTCTGATTGCTGAGCGAGAGAGCCGCTTTTTGCGACTGAATTAATGCTGATAGTCCACTGCGCACTTTTAACATTTTCGCGATGTTTACGAACTTGGCTCGTTCAGCGCCAAAACAAAACTGAGTGCCCCGGCAGGCGGGCGTTCCTAATAATTACTTGATTTTCCTAAGGCTGTGAGAGCTTTTGCGGCTTAATTGGACGATAACAACCCACCAGCAGAGAGATAGTGTCCGTCCAGCGGAGAGAAAACAACTAAACAGGTTTGAGAGAACCGAAATTCGCTGGGAAACATTTATTTGATTAAAACATGAGAGCATGAGAAGCGGTGCTATCACAACAAATTTAGCAGGCATAGAACACTGTATAGAACTGTGTCATATTTTTTATCTGCCCCCTAAAAAACACACACCCACACAATCTACGCTTAATAAACTCAAACAAATGAAATGCTTGCTCGTACCATCGTATCGGTAGTGTCAATGGCATTGAAAACTAAATGTTGTCAGCATGACAAGCGAGAATTTCAGAGGTTGGGGAAACAAATAAATAAAATGTTTTTTGTACTCATTCAAATATCTATAAAGAAAGTACAATTCTACAGAACATTTAGTTACAATTTGTTTATTTGTTTAGTCTGTGAAATGATTTATTATTTTATTTAGCAGGCTTTTACACATTAGTGCCAATTGAAAATGTGTGTTATAGGCAGAAGAAGGCTTTTCCAGCTCCATAAAGTGTACATGTTCTTGATCAGTTTTATCAGGCAAGTCGTTTTAACCATGGCCAGCTATCCCTCCGTCCATCTATTCGCATAAACACCTCAATCTGAAAGACTAAGTATCAAAAGCTAGGTAGCTCCCAACTTGGTGACAACATCCTTATACGATGTTGTGAGCATCGATCTGTTGCCAGTGACAAAAGATGTTGTTCAAAACGTAACAAGAAACATTTTCTTGCACAGTTCACCATTTTAAATTAAATTTGTTGAACCAAGAGGCCCCTTAAGTAAAAGTAATATTATAAATTAAGATTTGGTAATGGCTTTAATTAAACGCACCGAAACGGATAGCTTTCTTAGTTGCTGGGTCTCACTTTAGGTAAAATACATCTAAAATACTATAGACTTAACAATATTAAAAGACTCTTCAAAAACCTATCTTATCACTAAAGAAAATATCAAAATCCAGGAGAAGCCACAAGAATAATATACATTAGTTGGGCAAATCAGTAAACTTAAACTTGAGCGGTATGTTGGGCAGATTGACTAGAGCAGAGCGGAAGGCGTGTTTGGTAGAATGGTTAAACTCCACGGAGAAGTTGCGTAGGAGTCGGGCGATGCCCAGTTCTAGTTCCATCTCCACAATGCGCTTGCCCACGCACATCCGGGGTCCGAATCCGAAGGGCAGGAACACGAATGGGTTCTTCGTCTTCAGATCATTTGCCGGGCAGCCGCCGGCGGAATCATTAGCACTTCGCAGCCAGCGCTCGGGTAGGAATTCGGAGGCTTTCGGGAAGTAGTCCTCACTGGTGAGAGAGCCTATGGGAATCATGGACACGAAAGTACCAGCTGGAACCCGGTAGCCGCTAACCACCGAATCTCTGGACAAGCCACGGGCATTTCCGATCACCAGAGGATAGATTCGCTGGGATTCCTTAATGCAGGCACGCAGATACGGGACATTCTTCATCGAGGCCTCGGTAAACTCGGAATCCTTTTGGGGCAGCACCTTCATAACCTCCTCTCTTAGTTTTTCCTGCTTTTCCGGGTTCTTGGCGAGGCACAGCAGCAGGGCAGTAAATGTGCTTGAGGTCTGAATAAAAGCACAAGTTAATTTCGGATTTTAGAGATCACTCAACCAAATACTGACCGTATCCACTCCGGCCATCAGCATGTCCATGGCCATTACGGTGGCCACCTTTTTGTCCACCTTTAGGAGCTTCTCCAGGACACTTTGTTCGTTCTCCGGACGCACCACACCCTCCTTGGCCTCCTTCTCCAGTCGCTGGATCGCCTCCTCCACATAGGCCAATGTGATGTTCTGGAGCCCGTCCATGGCCGCCAGCATTTTCTTCAGCTTGGGGGTCTTGATGTAACGCCAGACCGAGGGCTTCATCTCCAGGTCGGCTGAGAGCACGAAGAAATCCTCCAGGTGCTGGAAGAGTTTAAGGGCCTCGCTGTCCCTGCCTGCCTCCGTGAGCAATCCCAGCTGCTTGTCTAGGGCCACTACAGACACCGACTCGAGGGTCCAACGGTTGATGGTGTCTATGAAGTCACCAGGAACCTCTTGAGTGCTAGCATCCCTAATGTCCTTAATACTAATAATGGGATTTTAAGTTCAGCTAGAAATGTAAACTCTATTTTGTTTAAAGAGACTTACCGCTGGACAAACGCCTGATTAACCAGGGACATCTTCTTAAAGTACAACCTCACATTCTTGGGCTGCATGAGCACGGGATTGACGATGGACCTAAAGTCACCCCAGGGCTTGCCCTGCGAGGGAATGATACCCTCCACGCCCTGAAAGAAGTCCTTTCGGTGCACGGTTCGATGGTAGCGCAGGGTGTCGCTGCCAGGCCTGTAGGGCCACACGCCTTCGTTGCGGAAGACCACCTCGAAGTCCTTGGGATTGTGAGTCATGAGGAAGGCGGGGCTGCCCAGCATGCCGCCCATGAAGAAAACATCCCCGTAATCCTCCCGCATGGCCTTAAACATCTCCATCAACTCGAGATTCTTGTACTTTCCACCGGGTAGGGCCATTTTCGCGAACAGGGAGAGCATATTGGCCCGTGGAATCTCCTCGAAAGGCTTGGCCTGCAGCCATTCCGGATCGTCTCTGGTCTCCGCGGCAGCCGCATTCGTCTGCCAGCGCTGGAATGTATTATAAACATAAGTTTTCCCATAACCATATGGTTTCTAGATTAATTTTTATAAAGGGAAACTAAATATGAATAGTTCTTATAGGGAAAAGTTACTTTTATATATTTTTCTCATAGTTTTATTTGAATATCCGATCAAATTCCTAGTTTTTATAGCTTTTCTCTGTATAAAAAATATTTGTTTACCTGTTGATTGACAGAAAAGAGGGCCGCTCTTTGCGACTGAATAATATATAGACCGATTCGCCCCTTCAGCATTTTTGCTACGCTATGAACTTTGCTTGCTCTCGGCCAAAGTTAAACTAACCCATACGAGTGGTTGGTTCTATTAGTTTTATATTCCTAAGGCCGGCAGCGCTTTCCTGCTAATTTCGGCGATAACAAAATAGAGAGAAATAGAGAGGGAGCGCCAAAACAGGTTCACGAGAGCTTTGTGAATTGCAAACAAAAAACATATGGCAAACAACACTCATTCAATAACAAAAATAATTTGCTCACGAATAATAAGCGGGTATGCCGATTGAATTATACCCCTTACTCCTGGACTATGACTCTTTGGAAATATATTATTAATAAAATCATAGCTAGGAGACACTCTAGAGATTTACTTTTAAGAACTCTATTACAGAACTCTGTTAAGAAGGGAGAACCCACTTACTAATCATTATCCTATTTATACTTTAACATTAAGGGGTATATACCTGGAGTTATATGAACTGATTTAAGCGGTAGTATAATTGGTCAGTTCCATTGGCATAGGTTCAAAAATATTGAGGGTCCAAGGCGAGAGAATTTATAGAGAATATATATAGTGCGCCAATAGCATTTTATCTAATCAGTTGAGAATGAGTTTGCACCAAACTTTTGACTGTGGCAAACAATTT
This sequence comes from Drosophila orosa, assembly GCA_018904745.1. Lineage (NCBI taxonomy): Eukaryota > Metazoa > Arthropoda > Insecta > Diptera > Drosophilidae > Drosophila > Drosophila orosa. Next base: position 9,881 of record JAEIIH010017783.1, on the reverse strand, counting down.
CAACAGTTTGTGTGACAACCAGGTTACCATTGCATCAGAAAGATGGCGCTTAGTTATAAAGAATTGTTTACCTCGCAGAAACTAATAACTAATAAATAAAAGAAGTTGATTGTGCCCCACCTTGAAATAGTCGGTATCCAAAAGCTTTTTCCGGTAAGTTAAGTTAAGGGAAGAAAATCTTGAATATGACCAAGGCACATTGTCTTAAAAAAGCTCTAATTTATGGGGTTTTTTTTATATGAAAACTTAAATCTAACATGAGAGAATGCTCAGAAATATGTTGTTAATCAAATGTGTTAAGGAACATGTTGGGTAAGCGTTTGAAGGCGATGCAAACATCTCGAAGTTGTAGAAATTCATCAGAACCTCCTCCTACTTTATTATCTTGTAATCTTTATCAACCAATTGTACTCAAATTTAAGATCATATATACCATATATATTTACTTAGTACAGAAATTCACCATTCCCTATGAGTACAAACCACATCAAGTGCTTATAAGTTTTCATGTATTTATTTAGATTGTATTTTATTTAGGTTTACCATATATTTATAAGTATATGTATTTGTTCAAACACCAAAGAGTTTTGTTTCGTTTTTCTAATCAAATTGTTGGCATACTCTCGCATATATAATAGTTGATTGTAATCCGATAAAGTATACAAACGTATGTACGCTTACAGGAAGTATAAATATATTCGTTTAGATTAAGTGACTTACAAGTAGATTACAAATTAATTAAAGTTGCACAAATCGCTTGATATAGGCATATATTTTTACATGACAATTTCCGCGCGAAACAATTTGGCACGCTGGGCAAAGATATATAGATATATATTATATTTTTTTTATGCGTAAATGGGGCGATTGAGAATATATATGTATATGTTTCATTCGTTGACGCTATGGACTATGTGTCTATGACAGTTTCGTATTCGTATAGTATGGTTAAGATAATTCCTTTAGCCTTGTGTTGTGTTCGGGTTTAACTAGAAGAACATCTGGAACTAATCCTGGCTGGCCGGTCCGTTGGCAGCCGCCTGCTGTTGGTAGCTGCACACGACCTTGGCCGCATCGTTCATCATCTTGGCCGTGGAGCGGACGAGGAACATCAGATGACACTCGTCGTATACGGTCAACTCCACCCGGGTGCGCACTAGGCCATGCAGCACGGTAGCCCGCTCCAGATCCAGCCATCGCTGGAGGGCCAACTCACGCTCCTTCACAGAGCCCGTGAGCGCCACATCCGAGGGACCCCACAGCACGAACTCCAGCATGGCCTTGGCCTTGGACAGCGACTCGGCCCGCTCCTGCTGCAGGATGTCCGCCAGAACGGGGGTGATCTTGGTGGCGGGCAGCATGTCGGTCAGCGCGGAGTGGGCGCACTTGCACAGCGTGCCCATGGGCTCGTCGTCGTCGTTGTTGTTCCTACGGAGATACAAATTCTATTAGTAAGGTTTCTGGTCTTCAAAGTGGGTTTTTAACTCACCCCTGCAGCACGCAGAGACGCGCCTGGGCGTCCTTGTTGTCCATGTCCTTGGACAGCACCACATTGGACAGACTGAGCGGCGTCTCCTCGATCGCCTTGGCCTGCAGGTTCTTCATGCCATTGACCAGCTGCAGCATTATGAAGGCCACCTCCCGCGTCATCACATCGTCGAATGCGGGCATGGCATTGGCATTGCTCGAACCATCCTCTCCAGAGCCTGTGATGCTCGGTGATTCCTCGTTCAGGGTGCTCAGATTCTGTACGGAGACCACGTTCCGTAGATTCCCGGCGCTGGCACCATTGCCATCCTTCAGGCCACTGAGATTGGGAATGGAGCCGCGGAAGTTGAAGTTGCTCTTGTCCAGCACCTGTGACTTGCCCTTGAGTATCGCCCCGATCGACTGCAGCGTCTCTAGCTGCAGCCTGGGCAGCACCGAGATGGTGGCCTGCAGCAGGGTCACCTCCGTGGACGGCATCAGTGGCAACTGGTAGCTGGGAACCAAATCGCAGAACTCGGTCACCGGATTGAGCACGTCGCTCACTCCGCCGGTCAACTGGCTCAGCTCGCCACCAACGCCGCCCAACTGGTTACAGTCGGCTGAAAGGGCCAAGGTTACCGGCGATGAGCTCCAGAGGGCCGCATGGAAGGCCTTCTTGCCCACCACAAAGGCCTGGGCGCCCTCCAGAATGGAGAAGTCCTCGTAGCGCAAGTTGATGGCATTGGCCAGCGGTCGCAAGGCTATAGGCACCACGGGAGTTTGCTGAAGCTTAAAGTTTGGAGAGATATGTATGTGTTATTAATCCGAGCTCGGACTCTGGTTGGCAGGTAAGACTTACCTGATCTAACACCTGGGCGAGGGCCTCGTGATTGGCCACCACCACGGCGGTGTAGTTGTCCTCGATGGTCTTGTGCACGACACTGCGTCCCTTGCGCATGCGCAAACGATTCGTGGCCTTGCTGCGGTTCTTATTGCCCTAAGGATCAAATATTCAAGTTAAAGTATATATCTGCTAATTATATATGTTGCATAACCCACCTGTGGCATGCCCCAGACGCTGTCGTTGATGTCCGTGGCCACATCGCCGCCCGCCTCGCTGCCGTAATAGCTATACGGAGCATAGATGTCGAACTCGCCCACCTCGCTGCCGGCATAAGAGGCGGAGATGATGCGTGGAATGTTGGCTGCAAAAGGGAATTTATATATAACATTTGAATATATACATATTTATCAGATTTGAAACCCACCCAAACTGTTGTTTAATCCATAGTTCCTCACTGGACCGTACTCGCTGCGCGTATAACTGGCAATGGAGGCCGTGTCCGAGTAAATGTTATTATTGTTGTTATTCCTTCTTGTGGCCTGGGTTAATCTCTGACCAGCCACAGAGGCCAGATCTATGTTGCTGCGCGTCGGCGGCGGCGGAGGCGTTGAGGTCGAGCCAGAAGTGGGTGTGGCTGGGCCATTAGCCGTGGTCGGCGGTGGCGAACCCATCTTCACAAACTCGTACATGTTCTCATAGTCGCGTTTGTCCTTCAGGTAGCTGTCAATGGTGCTGTTGATCTTGCGCACCGAATCCTTCAGGCTGCTCCGCTGGGCCGTGTCCGTGGCATCTCCAGAGTTAGAGCGTTGCTCGAATATCTCCAGCTTGCTGGAGATGGACATCTTCGGCTCGCTCTTTTTTTGCGGCATGGTTCGCTCGAAGGTGCTGGTCCGACTGTTGGCCGTGGATCCGGACTTGCCAGAAGCCTCTGGCAGGGGTCCAGAGCCGGCGGAAGTTGGCTTGGGCAGTGCCTTGCCCTGATCCGTTGCTACATTCTCACCGTTTGACGAGCAAATGGAGATAGTGTCGGTGAGGACGCCGCGCTTACGCACCAACTCCAGCTGAGCCTCACGCTCCCGCATGCTGGCCGTGCGCTCCGGCTTGCGCGGTGCGATTGAGGAGCGGATTTCTCCTGGAAAACCAGTAGGGAAAATTAAGATTAGTGAAGGGAAATGATCAGTTTAAGGTGATTTAATCATGTAAATATAGCAAGCTGTCTTGGTATTATTTGAATGAGTCAATTCATTGATTTAATAGTCGATGTTAATGAAGTAAAGACTTTGATGCATCGTCTCTTTTTTAGTTTAATGAATCCAACTGTTTTTAATTAGACTCGGTTAAAAAATAAGTCTAAATTATAAAAGTAAGTGCTACTGGGTGAATAATTTTATCCAAGAAGTGACATTGGTAAGCCATCTAAACCTATTTTAAATATTACGACTTAATCATTATGCCTATATTTTTTTAAATAACCAAAAGTAGTCTTTTTTATTTATATAAATTCTCCTCACTTTCTAAATTTAATGTCTGCACTTTTATCAACTCAAACATTAAAGGTCAAAGTAGCTTCTAGTCTGCTTTAATTTATAATATATTAATGAAAAGGATTGCCCAACTAGTAAACTTTCCTACTTCATTATTATTAATTTATACAAATATTTGTTCTACTTATTAGTCACTTGTCGGCTTTTGGTCCATTTATCATGGACAGCTTAAATAGCCGATAAAAGTGGCTATTTTTCAAGGCAATAAAGAGGTTCTCTCTCTCTCTCTGTGTTTTTTCCTGACTCGTCTTAGCCTTAATTTATTCATGAGATTTCCCACCAGGCTGTCCTCAAATTTGCTTGGCCTTCATGGGGCCATGCCAAATGATTGCCGGGTGCCAGAGTGTGGTGGAAAAGCCATCACAGCTCACCTGCCCGGCTATGTAGAAGTTGGACAACCTGCGAGTACTAATTGCGATTTTGACCCAAATTCGTGCCAAATTACAATTCGCGCTGGTTGGCCAGGTTGAATGTGTTTGTTCTCTCTGCTGGATCTGGTGGATGCGAGATGTTTAACAAATGGTTTTCGGTCTAGTCGTGCCTCTGGATTGCCACTGACCAGGTGCCAGATGTGCCTGCTGCAGCAGCAGGTGTAACAAGTTCTGGCCACAGTTGACCGCAAAGTGTCAGGCCGAAAGAAATGGGTCTCTGGTCCGATATTTTCACCAGGTCTTCAGTTCTCCAGGTTGCCAACTCTCCAGTTCTCGATTCTATTCCTGCTCTGGCTAAACCAGCTAACCAGCAAAACCAGCAACATGTGGTTACCTCATTGGCCTGGCCTGGTCGCTTGGCTTATTTTCATTTCGATTTGTTTTCATCTGGCCAACAAACTATTTCGCTCTCTGGCTTTGGCCACTTAACCCACTTCGAGCCGGGTTGGCTGTGGCTCATCACACTCGTTTGGATGCGGCGGATATGGTCATGAGTGGCCAGGTACCTGTATCCCCGCGCTGTACCTCCGTTATATTGATTAAAATGCGTAACTTGTTCTGCGTTTGGATTCGGGTTCTAGCCGAGTTGTTGCTCTCGCCATTTACGGTGATTTTATTCGTGTTCTTGTTTCGTTTCTGGCCCCCTTCCGATTCGTGTTTTGTGGCTGCAATTGGAGTCAACGAGTCAGGAGAAGTGGGTGAAGTGCCCGAGACCCTTCATACCCACATATATCTTTGTGTAACATACACAGACATGAGCTGGCTGTTTTTCTGAAGGTCGCCCTGAATATTTTGGGCCGCTGTCAGGGCACGTGATTTGCTTACGCTTTCTTTTGGAATGCGATCGCTTATGGGGGAGAAATTGGCGGGAGATGAGGGAGGACCCAGGCCCACGCCTCATGGATTTGGGTCAATGGAAACGAGATTGAAACTAGCTTTCAAGTTTGGTGGAATTTCGCTCACTCAAAATGCCAACTTCTAGGTGACCCAAACAATCGGGAGTGCGAGTATGAGTGCGAATTCCAATTAAAGTCAAGTTTGCGGAAAGGTAAAGCCTTTACCGTCATGAATCAGACTGAAGCCTAAGTGTTTGAACTTTGATAAACGAAAGTTTATAATTTCTGAGAGAATTACCGAGGTAATTAAGTTAAATGTAATAATTTTTAAGGTACTTTTCCAGCTTATTATGAATGTCACGGTCGCCATTGTAAATATTCAAGTAAATTCCCATTCTTTAACTCACCCAAATTGGCATAGACATTGTCGGCCTTCAGCTTGACGGATCCAGAACCATTGCCGGAGGCCAGAAGAGTGGACTCCACGCTGCTGGCACTCAATGTGGCCGTCAGTTCCGTCTTCTGTTTGCGCCGCAACTCGGCACTCTTGGGCGGCGGAGGACGTGCCGGCTTGTTGGCCTCATGGGCGCGCTGTCCCTCACTTGCACTGGAGCGTAGCGGAGGAGCAGGTGGCTTTGCGGTAACTACGGCCACGGTCTGTGCGGACACAGAGTCACTGGTCTTGGTGATGTCCTTCACCACCTCCACGGCCGTGGGATTGATGTCAATGGGGTGGATAATCACCAGGCGTGGCTTGCCAGAGGCACTGCCCTCCTCCGTGCCGGTGCAGATCTCCGTGTAGATACTCGACTCCTTCTTGCCCAGAGATTCTCCGGACTTTGCGCCACTCCCACTGTTGCTGCCCATGCGCAGAAACTTCTTGATCGAGAACTTGGACTTTTGTTTCTGCGGCGGCGAGGCCGAGGGCGACGACGACTTCTTGTCGAGACCAGCTGCGGCCAGGCACTCCTCCGACATGGACAGGTGACGCTGATTGCGGGGCGTTGGCTCTGGCGTCATCGGCTGCTTCAAGCTCAGCACTGAGCTGGCGGACTGCAGCTGCAGCTGCTTGGCGGCATTGGCGCGCTGCATCACGAAGGTATTGAGGCTGCGGAATTTGGGATTGATCACCGCCCGTTCGCGCTTGTCCTTCTCCCGGATGACAGGTGCTGCTCCGGCCGCCGGCAGAGCGGGCTTCCTAGTGTACAGGCTGCTGTTGTTGCCAGAAGGTGATCCTGTCACTGTGGCAGCTCCTGTGACTGCTCCTGGGACAGCTCCAGCGGTTGTGGATTTATCTACGGATGATGTATCACTCGAGCCCGGTGACGTGGCCTTTTCCGCTGGCTTTGCGGCCGCTTTCGTCGCCTGCTCGAACTCAACTACCAGACTGTAGTCCCGCTCCGGCGTGGGCGGAGCGCTCAGCTTCGGCTCCGGCGGCGGATTCGGGGCCTTGCCCTTTTTCAGCTTGGCCTCGTCGGCGGCTAGACTCTCTTTGGCCAAGAGCAGACTCTCGCTGGACTTGGAGATGGCCGACTGCAGCTGGCTGATGAACTGCTGCTCGGCGCAGCTGGGCTGTCGCTTGCCCAGGAAGCTCTTTAGCGGCGAGTGGTTGCTGGAGTTGGTGCCGGAGACGGTGCCGGAATTGCTGCTGTTGGTCACAAGTGGCTTCACCGGCAGCTCCGGCTTCTTGAGGCCATGCAGGAACGAGGGCCGTGCATCTATCTTCATCGGCGGCGGCGGTGACTTGGGCAGGGCGGGCAGCACCTGCTGCTCTGACTGCTCCTTTTGCTGCTGCTGCTGTTGCTTCAGTTCCAGGCTGTTGTCCGGATCGGCACTGCCATCGGGCTCGCCGTGAAGTTCCCGGCTCTTGACGGCCGGCTTGGCCACCGCCTGATCGCCCACCTGGATGTCCTCGTAGTCCGAGTTGTTGGTGCTCGCACTGAGCTTCTTCTCCACCAGGAGCTGTTGATTAGTCGTTCCTTTGGCGGCGCCCACATTCTTGTACTCGCTGCCCAGGCTGATGCCGATACCCGAGTCCGACTCGCTGCGAATCATGTTGTAGGCGTTCTCCTCATCGGAGCTGCCGTCGAAGCTGCTGCCCGTGGAGTCGAGGGCATCGTCCGAGCTGCACTTGGTCACGATCAGGCCGTCGGAGGTGATCTTGCTGGTCATGAAGTTGCCCTCGTGCAGATTGTAGCTGGCCGCCCGCGTCTTCGAGCTAAGCAGCATGTCCGTGATGTACTGCGAGCTGGAGTAGTGCGAGTTCCCAGAGGCGTCCGTCTGGGCGGCGGTGGCCACGCCCACCTGCTCCGAGTACTTGCCATCGGGCAGATTCTCATAGCTCAGCTGCGTCTCCACCACGTCGTAGTAGGCCGACACACCGTTCTCCGTGTCCGAGCAGTTGCTGTCCGTGTCCGAGTACTTGTGGCACACATTCACCTTGGGCTTGGCCTGGTCCCGGGTGATGGGCGCATTCCGAGCGATGGGCTTCTTAAGGTCGAGAAATGGCTTCGGTGCGTCGCTCAGGGCACTCAGCTCGAACTTAATCTTGTTGCTGGTGCCGGAAACGTGGCTGCTAACGCCTCCGCTTCCGCCGGCAGAGGCTCCGCTTGTGGTTCCGGTCTCGCTCTGCTTGTGGTTCTGCTCCAGCGTCTCGGAGATCTCGTCCAGCAGCGACTTCTCCATGGCCCGCTCTATGGGTGGACTGTCCTTGCCGTCTCGCGAGGATGTGGTCGTGGCCACTGAGCTGGCTGTTGTGGTCGTGCTGCCCTTGGTCATGGTCAGCGTGGGCGTCAGGGTGGTGGTCACCTTCTTGGTGGCACTGGCTGTTCCCGTACTAGTGCTGTTGCTGCTGTTGCTGCTGCTCTTGATGGCTGTTGTGGTTACGGTGGCTGGCTTGACCTTGGCTGGCGTTGCTCCAGCGGAGGATGTGACTGCAGTGGCGGTGGCACCTTTGGCCGCAGGGGAGGCAGCACTCTTTCCTAGGGGCTGGCCAAAGGGCATTACATTGATCGTGAGGGTTTGCTTCTTGCCCTCCTTGTCCACCTGCGGAGCTCCCAGCTTCAGGGCGGCAAAGGACTTTTTGATATTATCCTCGGCATCGCCCAACAGATTCCCATTGTTCATGTTGAAGTCTGTGTTGGCCCGCGTGATCCTCTTCAGCTCCACCGTCTCCTCATCATCCGTCTCGGTGATGGCCATGTCATCGTGCTCATTGCCCAGGTTCATGAAGTCGTGATCATCGTCGTCGTCATCATCGTCGGACCACTCGCCCCCGTAGCCGATGATCTCGTGCAGCTGCTTGGGGAAGCACACCTTGCCGCTCTTGGAGCTCCCAGACTTGCTCGAGCTGGAGCTGGAGCCAGAGCCGGAGCTGGAGCTGGTCAGTCTGACGCCAAAGGCCTTCTTAATAATGCTCTTGGCCGGCGTCTTGTGCTTGTTGGGATAATCTGTCTTCACCTGGGTCTCCGCCTTGTGGCTGCTGCCACCGGACTTGGAGGCGGCTGCTGCGGCGGCTGCCTTGTGCTCATCCTTCGACTTGAAGCAGTTCGAGCAGAGGTCCTTCTTCCAGGCGTTCTGGGTGAAGTGCGCACAGATGGAGGACGACATCGTGGAGGCTTCTCGTTGCTCGTTGTCGACGAACAGCCTTAGGCCATATTCTGTAATGGAAAAAGCGGTCGTGAGTTATGGCTTAGAGAGGATGATGATGGTGGTGATGGTGATGACGCGATGGTTAGTTCATAAACCTAAACTTTCGTTTGCAAAAAAGAAATTGCGCAATCTCACTTAAGTTAACTTAACTTTCCCTGCCTGCAACACAATTTCTGGACGGGCTTCTGCCGCATGACTCAATATTGATTGAGTTGAGAAGCTGTGCCGCCTGGCTGTGGCCAAATCATGGCCACAGACTGCCATTTGGTCAGGCGGCCGGCTTATCAATCAATCTTCATCTTGATAATGGAATTATTGAAATTTAACCAACGATGATGATGTGGCGGCGACTGTGGCTGCCTGCCTGCTCCCTCTCTGGAAAATTGGTTTCTACTGGGGATTTGGTGGCTGGATAGTTTGGCACAGGGACTGCACTGTGACAGCCACATAATTAACTCTGATTGTCAAGCATTCGACAGGCGACGGAGGCCCTCGATTGCCGTTGGGTAATCGCAGCTGCCACCGCACTTGGCAGATTGTGTTGTTTACTTTGTTTTTCCATGAAAATGACTTTCTAAATGCAACAACCCAACCCGGCCCCAAGCTGCACATGCTGCAGCATGTTGACTCTGTCACAGTTGGTGTTCAGCGAAAAACTAAGGAAGTTCCACAAATCAAACGGCGGACGGACGGACAACTCATTTATGGCTTTGGAAGTGACTGCTTTATTTGGCCAGAGAGACGGCAGAGCTTCTAGAAATGATTCAAAGGCAAACTGGTTTCCTTTTAAGGAGGTAAGCCATACATTTTGATAATTTCCCAAACAAAAATAGAGAACGATTTGTAATTCTGTGAAATTTCCTGTGTAGAACTTTATTGAGGTAATTTAATGAGTGTAGCAGTTCCAGAGGTCTTTTATGGACAGATTTTATTCTTTCGAAAACTTAATGGAGCTTTGATGATCACTAATTTTGTGAATGTGAATCGGACACTAGTTGCTTACACTGGAAAAAGACTTAACAGAGCAAAAACAATTCAGGATTTCATAGAATAATTTACCCTAGACTTGACTTAAATGCTTTTAATTAACCTTTAATTTGAGCAACAT
>JAEIIH010017774.1:0-17915 GCA_018904745.1 Drosophila orosa | reverse complement strand
TTTTAGATTTAATTTGTTTAATATTTTTCCTATCATCAATAGCTCTGAAAATACCTTTTAAATTATTTTTATATATTGCCAAGTAACTCCCTCAAGTGTAGCCGCATAAATACCCTTTCCTGTCTCAACTTTTCGCGATTGTTTGTGCAACGTCAGCAAGCTGCTTCTGGGAGCTGATGGACAGCGTGTGCAAAATGCGCCAGCTGTCAGCAGTTAGTTGGCGAAAGAGCAAAGTTTGCGGGCATAGATGAAGCATAAACAGAGTGCAGCATGCATAACGAACCGGCCCTGGCATTAGAGAATTCCGCAAAACTTAGATTAAATAACTTATCCATATGAGAAGAGCAGGAGGAGAAGGAGGTGTTCATGTGAGCGGATGTGGAGTGCATTGCCTCCTCTCAGCCCTATACCCACTTTCAAGTTGATGAATCTCTGTCCGCGTGACTTGAGCTCGTTGAAGGTGGCCGCTATTCCCGTCCAGGTGGCCTGCAGGAACTGCAGTTTGTGCTCATCGGATGGTCTTTGCTGCAGCTGCCGCTCCAGGTTATCCAACTGGCTGGAGAGCTCGTTGGCCAGCTCGAAGAAGTCGATCAGCAGGGAAACATAATCCACACGCTTCAGCACCAAATCCTTTAGCTCGATCCAGTGCTTGTGCAGGGATTCCGCCTTGGAGTCCACATCGTAGCGTTGCTGCGGACTCAATGACTCCAGATGGACCTTGATGGACTCCAGTAGCATGTTGATTAGTTCTCCCTTGATCTGGCGACAGAAAATTAGAATTTTAGTTGTAAATCTACGATTTAATAGCGAGTTTAAATGGTATTTACGGGGTGGGAACTCGGTGGAAAAGTACAAAATTTTAAAAAATGCCGGAAAGCCATTATAAATAATTATAAGATATATAAAGCCGCTTGAAATTAATAAAAAAGGTTACTGCTTTAATAACTAAACACTTTTTCTAACAATTTCCAGACTCTTATTGTTGAAATAATCAGAACAAAAGTATTATAGCTTCAGTAATTAAATATTAACTTGAAGAAAAACTCTAAGACCAACCCACCTCTAGATCCTGCATGAGTTCATGGTGCTGCAGTAGAAACTGCTTAGCCTGGTGGAGATTACGTCCCATATCCACGCTCTGTTGAAGATGCAATTGACCCGATGCCCTCAGCCAGGCCAAGAGCTCGTTGTGCTGAGCCAGGAACTCACTCAAAGCCCGCTGCACCTTCTGCTGATCCTCGCTGCTGTGGGCGCAGATACCCTCAATATAGGCCTTGCGGTTTTCCAGCTCATCGAGCACCCTTTTCACGCCATGCGTCTCGGGCTGTGTGCGTCCCACCTCGTCCAGGATGCCATAACCGATGCGAATGGGCTCCTCGGTGAAGTTTCGAACATCTCGCTCCACTTTGGAGAACATGGCATAGCTGTCGGGGGAATTTGGCGGCAACTTCACACTGGCCAGCTCCAATTCGAGCTTTTCGAGAACACTGAGAGTGTGCTCGGCCTTGGCAAAGAACTCCCGGGATTGGTGCAGCCAGTGTTCCCTCTGATCCACCAGATCCAAGTGCTCGGTGCAGCCACTCAGGACAGCATAGGCCCGGGCACAGGCTTCGTCGGAGGTAAAATGGCCGGCGGACTGTACCTTCTCCTTGGCTCTGGTTATCTTTAGAGCTCGATCCCGGAGAAGCAGGGCCTGCTGCTTCCAATCCCTGTACTTGGCGAGCATCTCATTGGCCGTGTGCTCGCACTCTCCCAGGCTGTACATGGTGTTCAGTTCGATGCGAGCCTTTTGCAGAGCCGCCTCCAGATCCACCAGTTCTCGTCCCAGTAGGGCCAGGGCTAGGCACTGCTCCATTTGGGTCTTTTTCGTCTGCCAGGCGAGTTCCAGGTCGTTTCGTCGATCGTGCAGGGCCTCCAGCCACTGTTGGACCTGGTGTACCGCCCTCGTAGCATCGCGCTTGATGTGCTCCGGCCTCGTATCGAGTGTCTCCAGCTTCTCCAGTTCCTCCAACTGGGCTAACAGCTCGTTGCCATCCTTCAGAGCAGCCATCACTCCTGTGAGCATGTCTATTCTCAGTTGCTTGAATCTGTTGAGGAACTCTTGGACACGAGGCACATCGATGGGCTGCAGGATCTCCTCGCAGGCCAATTCCAGCTGATCCATTTTTCGGAAGCACTGCGTCATCTTGTCGTGGAACTGTGTGCAAAGTATAAGAATGTGTTGACGGTCCTGCAGGAGATTCAGAATGTCCTGCCAGATGATGTTCAGGGTATCGGCCATGGCGTTGACGAGTTCCGAACTGATTCGCTTGCTGGCCAGCAGTTTGTCTGCCTTCTGCACGAACTCATCCATAGGTCCGGGCAGGCTCTGGAAAGGAATTTAGAGATTATTTAATATAGGGTTTGATGCTAGGTATCATCTCACTCACCTGTAGGTTGCGAAGAGTCTCATCGTGCTCCCTTTGCATGCGCAGCGATTCATCTAGATTATCGCCCAGCGCTGTGATCTTTGGCTCCAGCTCTACGACCTTTATGTAGATCTTTTCGGGACTCTGAAAATATAAAGGCTAATTAATAAAAAATTATCGATGGTTTAGGGGTTAAAGACATTGATGAATGTCATGTCAATTAACAAAGAACTGCTTTCTTCATTTGTATCCAGTGAAGCCTTATCATAAACTAAACCTTTAAAGATTCAAACAGTTCCCTCTTCCACAAGCCTTTGTTTGCTTAGCTTTGTAATCTTTTTCTCTTTAAATTCCCGAATTCCCAGAGATACCTCTTATAGGAATGCTCGCACTAGTTGCTATTTGAAGCAGCTATTCTCCCACAAGGGTCTGCGGCATTCCTGCTGCCCAATTCCGAACCCAAAAACCATGACAGTCACGTTCCTGCGATCCCAGCAGCTGGCTCTCTGGCTGCATGGCCATTCATGAAACTCGTAGTTGACATCGGGCCAGGAAACAACGATGATCTCGTGCAGGGAAACTGTGGAAAACCTGCTCCGGCTACGACAATGCTGCACAGCAGCTTCTAATTTTGGTAGCACCGCCAGAAGCCAGAAGACAGAAGACAGACAAAAGCCAGAAGCCACAATCTTGGCTGGTATCCCAAGTGCAGAAGTGGCACCACAACCTCAGCTCTGTTTGATTGCAATGAAGGTCAGCATCGGCTGTTTATGGTAATGGCATCCGTTAGTTTTTCCTGTTGGGATGAGCATGTGTCGATGGAGCTGAGGGGGAAAAAGTGACACATGCCACATGAACCACCACGAAACCATGAAGAGCAGGCAGAGCTTGGCTGATGGGTCTGAAACTGCTTCTGGTTGGGTTTTTATTGGGTTTTAGGGAAAGCTGCGTGGGCGTTAATTTGTACAACGAACTATTTTTTTTTTTGGGAAGTTACAGTGAAGCTTCGGTGAAACTTTAGTAAGAGACGAGAAAGAAAATTGTACAGATTCAGATTTGTGTCTTAATTATTCGTATTATTAATATCATAATTTGTTTATTTTGAGTAGATTTGATGACAACATTTTTTAAATACCATTTACTTTAAATTATTTCAAGTCCAAAAACGGTTTTCCTTTAAGAAGTTCCCCTGTAGTTCTCCAATTTAGCGGCCAAAAGGTTTTCAGTTTGTTTTATCTGTGACTGTCATTAATCAATTACTATACAAATAATAACCCTGCTATTAAATTAAATTGTGTGTGCCCCACTGGCTGTGCGATGTAAGGTGATAAAGAAAACCAGTCGAAGTCAGTGACTCAATGCGACGTGAATGGATTTCCAATATATATGCACACTAATAATTCTCGAAAATCTGAATAAATTTGAAGTGTAACGGACAGGCAGAGAGAGCGAGAGATGAGGGGGGATGGATAATCACGTAGTCTAACTGAAATATGAACCATAAATGGCATGACATCACTATAAGCAGGCCGACCATAACTAACCATACGTACGACGTATAAAGCATAAAGTAAACCATTATGCATATGGCCCGGCGCCGAGTACTCGACACAAGCCCCCTGCACATGAAGAAATATTTTAGGAAACCTTATGCAACTGTATATGGAAAATATAAATTTTAAAAAAGATTTCAAAACTTTAAAATAGATATTTCAAAATATTTTATAAGATAAAAGAGCTAAAACAATCGCTTTATTTTCACATCATTTAATACATTTGAATAATTCACCATCTCATTTGTACCCCTTTTTTGCCCAGTGTACTCCATACGTCACTCATTGCGAAATTGAATCGTATTTCAAGTGGCGCACAGACACGCACCGAGCCGTTAAGATCCGTAATATGCATTTGGACATTTAGAAGCGCGTCTTCTTTGGGCGGCACTTGGGGCAGTCAGTTGCCAGCCGCCAGTTGCCAGTTGCCAAGGCGGAAGTGCTCCACGATCGTGGTCGGGTGGGAGGATTCATTTCGCTATACCATTTCCCTCCATTTATTCCCCCCACCCATCCAGGCGATGATATAATGCCAAAAGCACCGACGGCGATTCAAAAACAATAAGACCCAGAAAGGAATGTCAGAGTTCGGGAACCGAACAATAGAATACCCTTGTCGATCAATTAGGTCATTGACGGGCTTTGTATATATTTGGGATTATGATCAAATTTGACAGTTTGCTCTATAATCGCATTATACAGCAGGGTGTCGGGGTTAATTAGGTAATCTTTAGAAATAATTGTAATAAAGGGGTATGATATAATTTACTGGTCAAAAATGGGTACTTTTTAAGATTTGTATGATAATCTCCTACAAAAATCAAGAGATTTATCACCAAAAGACAACTAGTACTTTGGGGAATCTATAGGTTTAAAAGCATTAAGTATTGTAGCATCATCCGTGATCTCATATCTTACTTATAAATATGCAATTTAAGCTTTGAAAAGTGATTAAAAAACTGGTTTAAAGCTGTGCCATAAATTTGATTAATAGAACATTATAAAGGTGATGATAAAACATTCAAGTTCAGAAGAACTACAATGAATGTCAAGATATTTGTTTATTTATAAGTTCCAAAATAGTTCCCAAAAATTAATGTATGATATACAAATACAATATTACAAAATATTCTCTATTAGGGTACAGCAAAAATCTGCTAAAGTTGGCCAAGAACTTTTCAAAGGAAAAAAGAATGAGACATGAGACCTGAGTGAGGGGGACCAAACACAATCGTCCACTTTGAGGCGCTTAGCGTGAAACACGTTTTAGGCTTTTAAATTAATACTTTGTGGCAGCGGATAGAACACGATTTCGATATGAAATTACCTCGATGCTGTTGTGTTGTTTTTGCTGTTATCGTTTTGTGTGAAATCATTGCGCATTTTTATAGAGCGCCGGCCTGCTCCGCTCTTTCATTACGGACGGCTTCGGCCATTGGCTACGTACCGCATGTACGTAATCCCAAATGCCGATCTCTGATTTAATTGGGAATAGCAATTTGCGGAGGCGTTGTCTTGTTTTACCTAATTTATTTTACTTTAGCAGAATCCTTTTCAAGGAAATTGTAATGGAAATAATAGAGAAATATTAGAAAAATAACTTAATAATTTAATAGCATCATTTTAGTATAAACTAATTTCTAGAAATACATACTTAATATTTATGTGATCTATTTTCCGTTTTTCTAATAATAGGTATATTGCAATTTTTCCATATATAAGTGCTCGCCTATATGTACAATATCTTCAAAAGATCAATTAAAATTAATGAACATTTTTCCACCTAACAATTTGGCAACGTTTACGTTTGCCTTTAAGAACCCAACAATATTTCGAAATATTTCTCTTATATATCTGTTACAGATACACATGATTCACAATTTAAACTAATGAATGAATATTCATTCCCTCGTTACGATTTGGCAATGTTTTGTTTTTAATTCAGCTATTTTTTGAACATTTTTAAATGTGGATATATTTTCCCCTTAAAGTTCATTAGCCAGCCTTGACCTAAAAAACCACTAATACCACACATCCGCCCATTAATATGCAATTTTGCCACATTTCCATATCACATGTGCTGTTAGCCTTTTTTGCGACAATTTCATTTTGTGGCTGTGCGACTGCTCTAATAAAGGTAAGCTAATTGAATACAAATTGAAAATGGCTCATTAAAGCGACATAAATCAAACGGGCACAAAACATACCATGAGTGTGTGTGTGTTGCTCCTGATCAAACATTAGCCCGAATGTTGTATTTGAGGGCCATAAAAAGTTTGTACAAACACAGACCAATAAAAAAACCGCATTAACATACGTTTGTGTGTGTGTGCGACTTGATAGAGAGCAAACAGCATTAATGTATTGTACAAATAGGCATATATGCAAATGTATTTACTCTACCTATGCACTGAGAAAATTAAATTAAAATTGTTGAACTAAAAAAAAAGATTGAAAGCTTCTGATTTATTTAAATATTGTTTCATATGAGAAAAGCCGACGGCAACTTTTTTATTGTTAAATATTAAATAATATAATATTAAAATTGTAGCTTAAAAGTGCTTACGAATTATAGACAAAACTCTTTTAAAAATTTAGAATTTAATCTATCTAAGGTTCAAAGAATTTTTATATATTGTATTGTATTTTATTTTATATATTGTATAATAAATAGTAACACCTAAGATTTTGTTAAAAACCGTTTTAGAATTTTAAGCAAATTGTACGAAAAAACTTGTTGGGAATTATAAGCACAATACATGATAATTGTGTAATATCTATGCAAGTCTTAAAGATATTTTTTTTTATATTTTAAATCGATTTTTTTTTTTAGATTTTGATAAATTAAATGTATAATATATTTTATTCAAAATTCCTTTTTAACGTGTAACCATATTGTTTCTGTGTTTGTTGTCATCACGCTCTGACGCGTTCGCTCTGTTCCTCCATTAAACTTAACTTGATTTTGTCATAAAACAAAGAACAGCAAAAACGTATTGCCCGCGTGTGTATTCTGCCGCTATTTTGTTATTGTTAATTTAGCAGAGGTTTCGCCTCGATCATCATCACCGAGTGATGTCAGACTTTTGGGGGATCTATAAATACCTCCGAAAACATAACAATTTCTGTTCATGCTTTTTGTTTTGTGGGTCGCACTTTCCCAGGCCAACGTGAATTATGAGTACACGTATTGGGCAATCTCCCCATCGCCGCCGCCGTCGCCGTCGCCATCATCGAATGCAATTTAAATTTCAATTTAATTCGCAGCCAACTAAAAGATAATTTCTATAATTGTTTCTACAAATTGTTGGCCACGACTCGCGGCAGCCTCCCATCTGCAACATCGCCAGCAGCATCAGCAGGAGTCGTTCCCGTTGCTGCCGCCTTGCAAAGCGCGACTTTCATTGAACGTTTATCGGCGACTATCAGTTGCCATGTAAACATGCAATATATTTCGCGTCTCTAACTCGAAAACCGCCGGGCCGTCGCTTCCACTCTGGTAATTACAGCAGCTGGATCCTCCAGCGAGCACAGTGGACCCCCGGAAAGCAGAGATTACAACTATTACTATCGGATATAGTCGGGGAAATTAGAGCTGTGTGGTTTTTAATTGAGTGGACACAAGAATTCAGCTTAAACACAGCGATTCAAAGCGATAATAGGCTGATGAATAGCTTAAATCGAAGTACAGGATGGATATATCTCTTACTTTTTAATCTTTTACAGAAGTTTAATCGTTTTTTATTATCACAAAGTCCCAAATATATTCAATTATTATTTTATTATTATACAAGTAACTAATTACCTTAAGTCTTAGCTACATTATTTGGCTCTTCTTTTGCTAGTGATCACTGTACTAAGTCTCTATCTTTTAGCCAGGCTTTTGGCTCTGGCAAATTTATGCCCAACTGGTCCTCGTTTTTCCCCCTCCTATAATTTTTCTCCATATTTCTAGCCATTTTTCCTAGACCGCTTTCCTCGCTTATCAATCAGTGCGTGCCAAACTGTTTTGTCAGTTGCGCTAAGTAGCAGCTGCATTAAATCCACCGATAGACGGCAACATATCCCCAAGCCGGCTTTGGATGAGCGGATCCCAGGGCCCCATCTGAATCTTGAACCAAAACGCAGTGATCCCATGGAAGAGACAGGCCACTGCGACTGCGTCTGCGCCTAGAATACATTATTTTCAACGCTTGCAAAATGTTGACGACACTCACCGCCAGCTCGCGGTGTGGATACTGTCAGTTAGGGCTGGAATTTTTCAATTACTGATAAGATTTACGGCCCATTCGCCGTGACACGCCATCCAGACGGATGGCCAAAGAAGTGGCAAAGAAATCACTGCCTCAAATTATTTGCGTAAGCCAGCGGGGGTCGATTTTATACTTCTTTTATGTGTGTTTTTTATGTTTATATTGAAGTATTTAATAGAAAATAGTGTAACCCAACACCAGAGTAAAGAAATTAAGCTAATTGGGATGTAAAAAGTGTTATAGTTTATTCGTAATCATACTGTATGAGAAGGGTTATCGTTCAGCAGATTCTTTTGACTCGATTTACATGAGTAAATAGAATAATTCAACTGCTACTGCTACTGCTATATCATTTATTTCATTTAAAACCTCTTGTCACTACAATTTACCCTAGTTAACCCAGTTAACTATTGTTTTCTATTTAGTGTTTCAAAATTGCAACCTAGAAAACGACAGTCACGCCCTTGTCATTTGTTTCGAACCACAAAACCATAAATCACTGTGACAAATCACTATCACGCAGGCCAGTCACTGTCACCAGTCACAGTCTCACCATCTCAACATCACCAACATCATGGCTTTTGAGTACGAGTCCCAGTTCCATCGCCAAAGCGATCCCGAGAGTCTCTTTGGAGAGCGGGCGGAATGCGCGAGCTTTTCATGCGTAAATTTATGTGCCTGCCAAGCGTCGTAAACATTTCTTTCGTTCAGACTTCAGGCTTTGGTGCTGCTTTCTATCGCCCGTCTCTTTCGGCCTTCATCTAGCCCTCTCTTTCGGTGCCAAACTGTGCGCAGCTGCAGAGCGTTTCACCCACGCCAGGCCCAAGGCAATGGCATATAATTCACACACACTCTTGGGTACACAGAAGGAAATATTGCCCCTAGTTTATGATATTTCATATAAAAATAAATCCAATAGATATGAAAATATTATGATTTAAGATCAATTTTATTATTTTTTTAAGCTTACTCATAATTCTTATGATTAGTGAGCAAAGAAAAACCAAGTCCTTAAGCAATGGAAAATGTGTGTTTTTGGCTTTTTAATCCTTAGCTGATGGTGATTATTTCTGACATTGTGCAAGTTCGGTTATTGTTCTCCCAAGTACTCTTTTTTCCCAGAAAAATCAGTTTTGTTACGAAAACTAAGCTTAAAATTATATATTTTAGTTTCAAACTCATTTAAGATCGATATTATGTGTTATAATTAATATAACATTTAGCTGCGTGTGCCTACCAAAAGGTGCATGCTCATATGTCTGGGCAATTTATGAGTGAAAAGCTGCGACTTTTACAAATGAAAACGCCATAAATTCAATTAGAGTTTTCTGCCTTTCCTCTGGCGCCTCTGCTGCAGCTCCTCTGCAAATCAGAGCAGATCGTGCCAAGAGCCTGATTCGAGATTCGAGATCCAAGATCTGAGATCCGAAGCAGGTCGCCAGTTGCGCCCCAATTGCTCCATTATACGATGGTCCAGCCCCTTCGCCTTCGCCATCGCCATCGCCTAGGAAATCTCCAAATTAGTTTCGCGCATTAGACTCAATTAAACGAGATCTCCACATTCGCGGCACGCTTCATGGGAAATCTATTTATTTAGAGAGAGAGTCTAGCTAAACAAATATGTAAATCTTCTGGCTGTGCGTGTGTGCCTTTGAAGTTTCATCTTCTCTGTGTTGGCTTTGGTTTATTTTGGCCTTCCTTTGGTTGGCCTTTTAATTGCCTTGAAGTTAATTTTTCATTTCCAGAAGAACATAAAACGAAACGTTTTGTAACCAGGCCGAAACATTTTTCCCCTTTTCCCCTTACATTCCCACATTTCAAACACTTGTAAATATTTTCGTGTTGCATCAACAAACATTGTAATCGAAATTTTTGCGTCAGAGCCACAGCCAAATCTTCCATTAAGATTGATGCCTGCCCTGGCCGGGCCCAGATTGGATAATTATCTGTGGGGCAGGGCAAATACTAAAGACTTGATACTTGAAGGGATATGTAAATCATGTCAGATGGGGGAATTCCAAGGGAGATGATGATGAGTTGGGTTGCCCTAACAGAGATATAGAGTTCCAATTAAACGCTTCGAAGACAGACACAATGTGTTTTGGAATTTCTTTTTCTTTTCTACGAAAATATCTGAAAAAGCTCTTCGAACTACAGTATTTTTCACTAGCAAATAAATGTCACAACCGCAGTGAAAACTTTTCAGTTATTCCGTTCATATTTTCCCTTAACACTTAACATTCAAAATCTTAATATCTCAACTTTGTGGGTTGCCAGTTGGAGGTTGGAGTTTGAGTAGTCGTCGGAGAGGAAAACTAACTGAAAGGAATTGTTGCTTATTTTGGGAAAATAAGTGTAGAAGGAAGGAAACTTTTTTGGCATATTTGCATTGTCTGCAAACTTATGGTTTCTCCTCTTAGTCCTATACAGCAACATAAATTTCAAAAGAACTTCCGTTAAATACTTTTCACCTACATCCTCCCACCGCTGCCCCATGTGGAATTTATAACAATAACAGAGCTGAGCTCATCGAACATTTTTTAGCTCATACACTGTTTCTTTTCCTTTGTTTTTGTTATACATCTGTTTGCTTTTATTGTGGAATATATATTGTGTATTTATTTTTACTCTTTTGTTGATCTTTTTCAGCTTTTTTTTGGCTCTGGCCCGTTGCTAATTTGTTTACCTGAGAGAGAGAGGGAGACGTGCGAGAGAGTGTACACGCTCTTGTTTATTTTCAACAGCATTTTTTGGGACCAGAAAAAATAAGAAAAAATAACAGGTAAGCTAATTTTCAGTGGCTAAAATCAATTTTGTAGCCAAGCAGCTGGCAAAAATTCACAGAAACCGATAGGAAATGTTTAAAATTTTATTATTATTTTTGTATTGAATTTTTAGGGAATAGAATATGTTGGGAAAAGAAATAAATAACTGAGAAACTACCTTATTTCTGTGTAGTAAAATATGTCCCAATTTTTAAGTCTTCCTTAAACATTTATTAAGACTAAATTAATTCCATTTGCTGTAAAATCTTCTAGATTTCAGTTTAACATAATTTAATCGAAATCAAAAACCAGAACAGAGTTTATTTTTTCGAGGTGGCTGGTTTTTCAATTCTCAGAAATATGTTTAAAACAAAACGTGTTGAAAGGCTCGCCACAAAGTGTTTTTGCATAATATGCAAACGCACAGGAAACACAGAAATCGGGGGAGAAATGAATTGTAAATCAAATCAAATGTTTAACACATGGAAAGCACTCGTTCGGGGCAAATGAGGCAAAAATTATAATTCTGGCGGTGGCGGCGGCGAACGAACAACAAAATTGGCACACCGAAATTTGCTCAATGAACAGAAAATAAAAACCAACAAAAAAAAATACCTAAAGCCGATGGCTGCCCATAATTATTGAGCGTTCGTTCGTTCGTGTTTTTGTTTTTGTTTGAGGGCATGAAACTTGTAGCGCTTCATCTCCTCAAGTTCAAGTCGCAGCTTCAAGTTCGCGCTTGATTTATGGGGCAAATTGGCGGGTAAGATCTCCCCCAGACTGAGCCCCAAATAAAGTTTCTCTCTTTGGTTGAGAAACCCATTTTCAGACCCCAGACAGGTAGCAGCTGCGCCTAATTGTTGAAAGTATCTCTCTCTCTTCTGGCTGGGCAGAAGATACATTTCTTTTTGTCACGTTTAGTCGCTTGTATGTTATATCTCTTCTGTTCTGATGTCAGACGGACAGAGGCAACCTTGAACCTTTTTTGTCTTCTTGTTGTGGCGTATGTTTTTGTGCCCGGTCTGCTTTTCAAATATTTATAACCGCTATCCACAAAACTTTTGCTTTCGTTGCTTCGTATTGCTAATTGGCGCGGAAATCGTTTGCCAGAAGCCGGTTTAAACAATCGAAAATTGTGTAAACCAGTTTTGGGCATTAGAAGCCCATGAATTTTTCAGTGCTAAAGTCACATTGAGGTTGACTTATACCTTGAGGGTGGGCACACACACATTCTGCCACATAATTTGATTGAGTAAACTGTTGGCGGCAATGACTTTTGCTTAATTATAGGAATTTTTCAATTAAATGTTTTCTTAATGTGGGAATTTAGGGTTTTTATATAGAGAATTGAAGCTTGCTTGGGGGTTGGAAAATTGGTGAAGTGAAAGAGTAATTGATTGTTAATGATAAGATAAATAGTTGATAGATAGTTTGATAAGAGCCTGCTAGTTTTTATGTTGCGAAACTTAATGTGGGTTAAAGTAAGACCACAGTTGAATCGAATTGCTTTTATATTTAATTATTTTACTTGCTCTCTACACCTTCCATAAAAGGTTACATCATTGTTTATTATGGCTAGGATTATGTTGTCATTCAAATGATTATCTCACTTGAGTTTTAGAAATGTCAAGGTGATCTCGAGATATTATCTAGCAATGTATAGCTTTAACTACAATTTTACAGCATTTTAATCTGGTTATAAAAAAATATTTTATATAACTTGTATATATATTAATAGTTTATAAACATTTTGCAAAGCGAATCCCATATTTTTTACAAATTTCTTACACAAAACTCTACCCAAGTGTATTATTTATCCAAGATCTCCCAAGAGCTAGGTCAAAAATCCTTTGGGATCGCCTTTCGCATAAATTTCTTGGCACTTCAGGAGCTTTCTCCTCGCACTTCTGGTTTATCTAGATGTATGTATCTGAGATGCTGGCTTTCCTATTGCAATTTGGGTTTGTTTTCTTTTAGTTTGGAATATTATTTTCATTTTCCCTCGAGATATTCAAACTGTAATCTAAGAAAATCAAATGTGATTCTGCCAATTCATGATTTATCCAAAATCTCCTCCCTAACCAAAGTCCCAAATCATTTTCCCCCAAGTCCTCCCAGATCGCTTTTCGCATAAATTTTCCTTGTACTTCAAGAGCTTTCTCCGAACACTTCTTTCGTATCTAGATGAATGTATCTTCATGTTTGTTTCCCATTTCTTGTACGTTTTTTTTTATGTGTTTTGTTTTTAGTTTTTGTTTTTTGTTTTTTTGTTTGTAGTTTTTTGTGTATTTCTTTTTTTTACAACTCACTTGTAGGAGCGCTATCACCAGCTGTACGGGTCCGCAGCGGACGACAACGGTGCCGATGGTGGTGGCTCTGAGGGAACCTGTGGTGCTGCCAGAGGTGGCGTGGTGGCTCGTGGACATGCCCGTGGACATGGCCTGGCTCGGAGTCGGCGACGATGATGACATTGTTGCTGAATAATTGAAGGCGTCTAGCTGGGACTGCTGTGACTGCTGCGATTGCTGCGATTGCTGAGACTGGAGCTGGCGGGGATGCGGATGGGGGTTCGAGGAGGAGGCGGCCGAGTACAGCGAAGACATCGATGAGTCTAGGGCTTGGCGGCGTTCCATGGTTCGTTTTACTTTTCTTCTTTCCTTCTCAACTCTCTGACTCTGACTTTCTGAGGACTGAGGACTGACTGCTGAGGAGTGCTGAGTGGTTGGTTGGTTGTCGGCTTAGCGGCTACGTGTAGTTTTGTGTGTGTTTCGCGGGGGCGTCTTTTATAATCTCTGTCGTTTTGTTTTCTCTCGTTGATGTTACTACCTATGCCGGGTTATTTCGCGTGTTGTGCATTTTGAACTCTGCTCGGGGAGGAAGATGACTTTTAGACTTTACAATCGAGTCACTCGCGTTCGGCTTAATTTATTGGGTTAGTTATATAGCTTCAGCTATAGCTAGAGCTATATGGGGGATTTGCTTCGTTTCGATTTCGGATCGTTGCGAACGCTATCAACGCCGGCGATCGTCTGAGAACCTCTGCGAATCGGTTGATTTTCGAAACGGACAATTCTCGACTATGACTTCATACACGCGCTCTCTCTGTCTCTCTAGTGCCAGTGCCTTGTTTATTATTGTTTCTATATATACATATATATGTATACACGTTAAGAAAATGGAAGGGATTTAAGGTTATTATTAAGGTGTTCTGTGCCCTTAATTTAAATTTAAACATATCTAAATACCTCTAATAGATCTCATTATTATTCTTATAGAAATTAGTAACCTGACAGCTTGTATATAAATATCTGTGAAATCCATAAAAACATATCCTAACGTACCCCAGAAATCATAATAATTAAGAAACCTTTAAAAAACTTCTGAACCCCCTAACAATAATGTCTAAAAGAATACATTGTACGTTTTGGAGGTACAATGAAATATTGTAAATATGCTATAATTGTTATTTTGTGGCCTAATTTTTGACACCTTTTTTGGGGCTTTAAAAACTACTGATTTCCAGTTATGTTTTATATTAAATTTCCATTTCAGACCTATTTTTCTCTCTGTGTATCTAACTAATATGCCGAGAGCATCGCTTGGTGTGTACTTTTTTTTTGCATATTGAGCCTGAGAAAATTGCCTTTGATGCGTGTGCTAGTCTTGTTCCCAGCCTCCTCGCCTCTCTTCTCTCATGACAATGCTTCTCGATTCGCGTTTATTTTTAAACAACAAACTATTGAGTAATTTTTCGCGGCGATTTCTGCCACGAAGCTAAACTGTTGTTCTAGCCCAGATACAAAGATGCAAAGATTGGCGCACGGATGTGCGTCAGCTTTGTGTTACAACCGATGTATCCACGAGATATTCGGACGAAAGGCAACATGTGCCAATTGCATATTGGCAGGAGTCGTCGTCGTCGTCAGTCGTCATCGTTTGGGGATCCATGAATAAATGCTTATTTGGATATTTTTGAATATATTACGCATACGCCGTGTATGCTGGTGTGCAACCAGCTGCTGCCTCTATTAGGTAATTTTTTTTTTGGTGTTTCTCTCAAAATTTTAATAGTCGCCGCCGTTTGCTGCCTTCACTGGCGGCGTAATGTAAACTATTTTAATTGTACTTTTCGCTGTCTAAAAATAAAACGGCGCACAACAACCGAAAACCAAATTGGAAAGAAGAAGTCCGTCCTATAAAAGTTTACAGTAACGAAAATTGAGGAAATGCTTGGGCGACCGGACCCCCATATGTTGTTGTCCAAAAAGAAAAACTATATTGTTGATTGAGATTTCTGGGGCGTGGTGGTATCGAAAATTTAAAGTCGAAAACGAAAAACTGCACATGACTCAAAACTTTTTAGCGCAAGCAGCAAGCTTTCAATGCATGAAGTCTTTGAATATTTTTTTTTAAATATTTCTCTGGCCGCATTTTGTGGCAAATTTTCTATTTGTTAAACATTTTATTTTGTTTTCAACTCGCTGAGGGTCGTCGTCGTCATCACAAAACTGTGCGAGGAACAACAACAATAAATTTTAGCACACTTTTGTTGATTTCAGACGCCAACAATTTTGAATGCCAAAAATGTTCTCGGTAAATTATTGCTGATTAAAATATGTTTTTTTCTTTTTTTTTTATGTTTGGAAGTGGAGAATTTATTGCCTTCTTCCTCTTCCCACCCCTAACTTAATTTACATAGATATGTTTTTATTCGCACATTATTCGAGCGGAGGAGAAGTGATTGAGTGAGTGAGTGGTTAAGGCAAAACGCGCGCGCGCCGCTTTTTCCACACAAAAAACAGCCGAACAACCGAACGCCGCGAACTTCGAACAAGACTGACCAAAGTTCCGAAGACTGAAGACTGCAGATCCCACAAAACTGAGAAGAATCTACGGGCCAGCAGAAGATCGGCAGCGAAGAGAGAGAGCGTTCAGCTGAATATTAACCGATTCGCTCAAAGTTCATATGATGTTTATATGGGAGCTCATATTCTCTGTCTCTCTGGGGATCTCTTGGCTCTCCCTGAGCTCAGTTTTGGAAAAAGCCGGCTTGGTCTTTGGAGAAGAGAGAGGGCTGGAGCTGGCGGTTAGGGAGGAGGGTTGGGCGGCGGGTGAGACATAAATAAACAAGTGCTCTTGGCATTCGCGGCGTCGTTAATTCATGATTTCAATTTTTAATGCCCTGCGCCCGGCTTTTCAGCAATTACAATACCAACAAAAGGTATGAGGCGATATGAAGAGTGATATCCTAAAAAAAAGAAGGGAATAGCTGGTACCCTGTATAAGTAAATTATAACTATCTTTAGAAGAGAGATGAATTACTTAATTACTTCAGCAGTGACCTGTTATTATAGCTTATCATTAGGTAATTATTTGAGTGGGGGAATAATACCCTTAAAAAATTAACTATCTCTTTTTTCATTTTCGTAGAAAATATAGTAATTCAATTATTTTTTTATGCGCAAGCTTATGTCAATAAAGTCTTAAATATATAAGGACACCTTTTCATTTTAAGTTAAATTAAATGTACATCTAGCATCTAGCACTCCTATTTAAATACTTATGTCCTGAACTCAAGGTTCTTTTTTCTACTAAATTAAATTTCAACCCAACATCCCCTCTAAAACCCAGGGTATCTTAAGCCACAATGTGCTCAAGTGCAGCGTTGGTACTTTAATAACAGAGTGAAGAGAGGACGAGCAACAAAATAACAACACCAGAAAGAATAGCGAAAAAAAATAACCAGACTGTATCGTGTCTTAATAGATGCCTGCAGTCGGCGGCAGTGGGGAAACTGACCGCCCGCATTTAAGTTCCCTTTTCCGCCCGAAAAAATTCCCCCCGTAAAGCCCCTTTCAGCGATATATTTTCCATCCAAAATGCGTGTCTTGAATCTTGACTTTTGCTTTGATTCGAGACTTCGATTCGTGCAATATCCATCGCTTGTTGCATGCAACAGACAGAGCAACAGCTACAGAGCAGATGCAGCAGCAATCAATACCCAGTTGTGTGTGTTATTATTTTCCGCTATCAACGGCGCTGTTTCGACTTATCGAATTATACTTTCAGCGCCATTAAGTCACGAAATCTGTTCGAATGGCACGAAAAGAATCTCTAAAAAAAAGAGATATCTTTAGACTCTCTGAATGATCATCACCACACTGGGAACGTTTTATTTATTTCTTTTTAATTGAGATTAATGAGCCACTTGAGGGGACTCACAGTCTGAATACCCCTTAACCCGGATTCAACCCCTCACAACACCCACTGTCAGTTCACATTTTTAGATAATTGAAATCACTTGAGAACCGCTTGTTAAATGCTTGGGGAAAGGGCCACCCACAGGGGTAAATATCAAATATTTTCAGCCATTGAAAACGTTTTAAAATAATGTGTTTTAATGAAATGAGTGATGCCTGAAATTATGCAATGACTTTGGCAGTTAATACTGTGGCAAGTCATGTAAAATAATGTAAATAAAAGATGTACTTACTCTTTGAATAAATCAAGAATTAGTATTCATATCAAAAATCAGCTGAAAAGTGTCAAAAGTTATTCACAAAACGTATTCCAAATGATTAGCTTTATTTTTTGGGGGTCAAAAACACATTCTCCAATTAATAAATTGCACTCTCTATATATTTTTTGTGACTGTGTGTGTTGGGGGAAGAAAATAGTTATAAATAAATATTTAAACATATAAATTAATGGCAAAAAATTTCGACTGGCTGTGGCGGAATTCAAGTTCTTAATTAAATATTAAATATATTAAGCATTTTGGGTTGGAATTCTCTAATTTTGCGAGCCTTAAACTAAAATTTCAACTATAAAAATAAATAGATGCTAAAGCAGTTTTAAAATGTAATAAAATAAATATAGAGTTAATATTATGCATAGTTTTCACACAATTTTCATAACAAATTCAAATTTAATATT
>JAEIIH010017722.1:0-14853 GCA_018904745.1 Drosophila orosa | reverse complement strand
TATTTTTCTACTTCTTATATTTTAAACTTCTTCGACAGTTAAAATTGTGATACCTTTCTCTATTTAAAACTCGATAAATTATATTTAAAAATTAAAATTTAGGCTCAGTTCGGTATATCAAACAGAAGGCCATCAAAATCTATCTAACTTGTGGGTTTTTTTTTATAATTTCGACAGAATATAGTACAACTCCACTCCGAGCCAATGGATCGTGCAGGTTTTCGTGGTGCTTGGTGGTGCTGGGGACTTCCAGGTGCTTGGTCGAGTATTCTTTTTGTAGTACTACGGTATGCATAATTGTGTGTGCGGTGACTTGTAGTTAGGCCAACTTACCCTCCCTAATATATCCTGCGGTTTGTTTATATTTAGTTTATGTTTTGGTTTATCGAAAAAAATTGGGTGGTTAAGCATTAACGAGAACAAAGAACGGCAATTAGGGTTGTCGAACATAATGCCTAATATATTCAGTTGGGAGAAAAAACAAAAGGCACTGAGACTGGGATACTTACTCTCCTTGATGATCTGGCTGTCGGGATAGGTCTTGAGATTAAGCTGGTTCGATCCGCGGGAACCCGACGAGTGCTCGGAGGCTGTGAAAGAAATCAATTAGCAATTAGTATCTCTTAAATATTATACCTTGTACTTAATTTTAATGTTATGAGAGTGATTTCTATTTGAGACTTAGCCATAGCCCTTGGGTCGAAATTAGTAGCTACATTTTTTTTTGGGGGGGGGGGGGGAAAAGAGAGAGTTATTTGGGAGCTTCTTCTCCTTTGGTGCTTCGGTGCTTCAGGTTCAGGTTCAGGTTGTCAAGTGCTCTCTCCAGGTGCTCTCTCCACTTACGATCGATCTCGTTGCTGATGGGCCCGCAGTCCACCTCATCGCTGCTGTCGTAGGGACAGTCAATCCTTCCATTGCAGCGCATGGCCAGGGAGATGCAGGGTCCATTGTCGCACCTGAAGGCTGTCGGCGGACACAGAATCCTCAGCGGGGTCACTGCCACTGTGGTTGAAGTGGTTGTGGTGGTGCTAGTGGTGGTGCTAGTCGGGGTCGTGGGCCTGGCTGTGTTGCCCTCGGCAGGATAATGATGACCTTATAAGGCAATTTGATTGGTTTTTTCTTTTGCGGCTCTACTCTTACATTAAGTTTCCCCCAGCAATGTGAGTGAGCGAGTCTGTATGGTGGATTTAAACCCACAACAACAAAAAAAAAGGAAGGATAAAGGACTTACCGCAGTTGCGCTCGTCAGAGCTGTCGCGACAGTCCGAGATGCCATTGCATCGCACCGCCGAGCTGACGCACTGACCGCTGTCGCAGCGGAACTGGTTGGGCTGGCACTCCAGGGAGCCGGCGCAGTTGATCTCATCGGAGCCGTCGGAGCAATCGGGATAGCTATCGCAGCGGGCCGATCCCTGGACACAGTCGCCGTTGTGGCAGCGGAATTGGTTGTCGGCACAGCCTGTAGGTGGCGGAAAGTCAAGAGTTTGGGTTAGTCTGAGGACTCAGAGTTCGCATTAAGGTATCGCTGAAAGATCTAAGGTCAATTTAGGTTTGGAATATACATTTATAAATATATTTCGAGAGTATATAGCTAAAGAAAGTATAAGAAAACAGTGCATAAAATGTTTGAAGCATGCGGGTCGTCGACTTAAGCAAACTTAGGATAATTATAAATACTATAAATACCAATAGAGGTACTATAATTCTATCAAAAATTAAATAAAATCGATCTAGGATTAAAGTAAAAATCGGCTATAGCCTTTAGATTAATTAACCAATGCAGTTTTGCTCGTCGGAAAAGTCCCGGCAGTCGTAGAAGCCATCGCAGTGCTGCGTTTCGTTTATGCAAAACTGGCGATCGAAGCATAAGAACTCGTGATCCTTGCAAAGGATGCCAGTGCCTAAGAGGGATTACGATATTCGCATATCGGATATTCAAGGTGTGTTTTGTGGTGCAGAAAACTCAAGTGAAATGCAAAACCAAAAGGAACAACCAACGAATATATATTCAATTCAAAGCGGAGTGGATAGTGGATAGAGGAGAGAGAAAGAGAGAAACAGAGAGAGAGATTAGCAAATGAAAAGGCACATACGATATTCATACGATATATGGATGCAGTACGACATTTGAATATATTTATGTGCGGAATGTAATTGTGATCGGATTATGTCTTTACCTTTCCTTTTGACTTGACCAAAATTATCATATTTTATTACCGTAAATTTTTGATTTAAATATTTAAAAACGATATTCAAAGGTGCTTTATAAATACGATATTCATATTCACTGACCAAAGACAATATAAAGAATATTGAAACGTCAACTAAACTTCAGGAATTTCATAGCTAGCATAAAAATTACTTGCTTTACAAAATTCTCAAGTAAGCGCGTTACGCATCTTATTTCTTACATTGTCTTTGCCTTGGCTTTGTGGGTGCTAAAGAAGCTTTGTGCTCTCGTATCGAAACACTTAGAAAAGGTGCTTTAAAAAATGTATATAAAAGTATTTAAGCGGACATTTATCGATCGGAAACCGAGCTACTTTTAAATTTGAATGATGAGACGAGTTGGAGATGGAAGGGAGAGAGGATCGAGATCGAGATCGAGTTTGAGATGCGAATGAAGATGCTGAAGACGGAGACTTACAGTTGACCTCATCGGAGCCATCCTCGCAGTGCCGCCGCCGGTCGCAGCGCTCGCTCTCCGAGTAACACTTGCCGCTGGAGCGGCACTGGTGCTGCGGACACGGCAACGAGTTGGATGGCGGACATGATGCCTCATCCGAGCCGTCGGCGCACTCCGCTCGGCCGTTGCAACGCACCGAGCGGTTGTAGCACGACTCGTCACAGAAGAACTGGTCCGGGGCACAGTCGCTGGGCTTAAGTCGATTGGTGGCTATATATATGGTCAGCATGCGATGTGTGTTTTGGATGTTGGATGCGTGTTGTGGTTTTTGGCAGCAAGAAAGAGAGATAAGAAAGCGGGATGATTATGGTTATGTCGAGGCCATGAAGGCAGCTTAACTCTAGCACAGCCTCTCCTGCATACGAACCTGCTTCCAATTGGATCGGGACTTACAAGCTACTGTGCATATTTATTTATAGTTATGGTAAATATATGAAAAATGTATATAAAATCTTCTGATTTTTGCATAAAACTTATATAAAAGTCTAAGATTCCCTTTCAAAAAGATCAGGTGTTGGCTATAATTCCTAGTAGAAATTGATTTTAACGCGTTTACCATCAAAACAGGTCAGACCCTCATCGGATCCGTCGGCGCAATCATCAATGCCATTGCAGCGCAAATCGAGATCGATGCATTCGAGACTCAAGCAACGCCACTGATAGGCCTGGCAGGGCCTGGGTCTTGGTATTGGAACTGGACTCGGATTCGGATTCGGTTGTGGTTTTGGAACAAGGACATTCATGGTGGTTGTGTCGTAATGTCGGGTCCCTGTGGCTGAGTGGTGTTTGGTGTTGGTGTGTGTTTGTGGCATGTGGCAAGGATGTTGGTTGTTTGGCAGTGATGTTTTGGTGTGTGGGGTTAACATAGAGATGAAACAAGACAAGACAATAATCGTTAGATAAACGTAGGCGCTGGGTTAGAGGCAGCAAAAGATGGCTAAAAGAGTATGAAAAAGGGTTGTAGAAACAGCGAAGATTAAGAAGGTTTGGGTTTCAGGTGAGTGGAATATATCAATGTAAAAGAAATCAGCTCCTAGGGCTTTCAAAAGCTAGAATTGTGTTCTAGAATGTGGTTTCTGACTTAAAAGAAAGATTTTTAAGAGGAAAGCTGAGACAATGTATCATTAAAATATGGAAGAAGAACAGCAGAACTTTCAGAGTTTCAAATAGTTTAAAAAGATAACAAATTCAGAGTTCTAGAGTTTTCAAATAGTTTGAAGAAGATTATAAATTTCTGTGTGGATTTGTTACCGCTACAATATTTCTCGTCGTAGCCATCGAGGCAATCGATTTTGCCATCGCATTTTATTCTCCGATGGACGCAAGTGCCATTGCAGGCCAGCTGATTCGGCAGACATAATTTCCTTTCTTGAAATTACAAAACAAAATATACGCATCGCTGTGAGTACTCAGGGGCGCAAAGGGTACGTAAATCATTTCCTACTTAAGTTCTAATTCCTAAATAATTCGAAAAACCCAATCAAGCGAACCAAAAGCGAAGCAACCAACTACAAACTACAGTCTCTAGGGTGGTGCTGGGATGGGACTTATTGGATAAGGATCGGCATCGTCATTGGGATCGGGTGCTTCTTACCGCAGTGGCGTTCGTCGCTGCCATCGGCGCAGTCGGCTTTGCCATTGCAACGCTGCGCATCAGCAATGCATTCGCCGGTGTTGCAACTTTCGATATGTGGCGATGAATATCGATAAAGCGAGCATATAGATGACGATTAATGATGATGATCATAATGAAGATGATGATGTTGTTGTGGTTTGTGTGTGTCGATGTGGTGTATTGTTGTTGTTGGAGTAGGAGCCGTGACATGGAAGAGGAGAAACATGATTATGAGACGATAGGGATGGGAGGCGATAGACTAGTTTGGGTTTCAACTATCGATCAAAGATCGATTATTGGTCGATATATTTAATTTCTATTGATAATTATATCACATTGAAGTAGTACTTTAAGAAATCAAACTAATATGTATAATTTTATACACATTTAAATGAAGTTCATTAATTAATTAATTAATTAGATATGGGACGTAAATGATCATAAATTTATTAATGAAAACTTTTAAATTTTAAGAAAAAGAGTGCCCTGGCATTACTTATATGATTATAAATCAATAGTTGAATTTAGGAGTAGGTTGATATGTATTTATATGACTTTGATGGATATGAAGATGGGCTTACAGATAGGCATCGTCGCGGCAGAAGGTACAGTTGCGCTCGTCTCTGCCATCGTGGCAATTGGCAATACCGTTGCACAGCTGATCGCGCGGCAGACAATAGTCGTCGCACTCGAACTCGTTCTCTAGACAATGCTCTGCGAATGATGCGGTGATCAGGTGAGATGCGAGGTTTGGGGTGAGGATGTGGGTTTATCGTGGTTATTGCTAGTAGCACCTGGAGCCTCTGGGATGGGGGGTTAGGTTAGGAGAAGGGCGTCTCTTTACCTGTATAGGACTGACAATCGAGCTCATCCGTCTCATCGTCACAGTCCACGTTGCCATCGCACTTCTTGTCGAGCGGCAGGCACTGACCGAAGTCACATTCAAACTCAAGGATTTCACATTCATTCAGCGGATTGTTTTCCGGGTCGGTGTCTGTGAGGGTGTATGTGTGTGTGTGTGAAAAGTTGGAGGAAAAATAAAAGAAAAATGTAATGTTTATAGCAGGGACAAGGACCCTTAGGCAGATCGATAGGCGTATAGATATAGATTGCGGCAGTTGAGATCAAAACTCTAGGTGTTCGCCAAAAAAATACCAAAGGGAAAAGCAAAAATTTAAAGGAAATTGCAAGGGGTTTTCTTTTTCCATAGAAATATTTAAATATTATAAATCTTTTATAGGAAAACCCCTTGGCGTAGTCTTTAAATTGTATCTTTCTCTTGGCCTTTGCCGCGGTTCATCTCTAGTTTTAGGCACAACTCCCGGGACACAGATCTAGACACAGATAGGCAACTCGGGTCAGAGGTGGCATAGATGAAGGGACTACCGTAGTTGTCGTCGTAGGTAAACGGGCAGTTATTCTCGTCGGCTCCGTCATCGCAGTCGGTGATGCCATTGCAGCGCTTGTATCCGGAGATGCAGCTGCCGTCGCCGCATTGGTACTGATGGCTCAGGCACTCTACCCCAAGGCGCGTTCTATTGAACCGCCCGTGGAGGTCTTTTGGGTGTGTCGCGTGTCGCAGCAGGAACAGGGATCGGAGCGGGGATTACAGATAGTCAGAGAGTCGGGTTTTCAGAGTATCAGAGTGTGGCAGAGTACGGGATAGATTTTTACACGGGTTTTTAGATATACCCGGTGGGGCGAAGAGAGAACAAAAACAGAGAGAGTACAGTTAGCAACAAAAGTCGATACGGGTGGGAGCAGCTTTTAGCTGTTAGAAAAAAAGGCGTAAATGTGGGAATGGTGGGTTTGTGGCTCTAGCAGTTAGCATTTTGTCCAATTAGCAAAGGCAAGGCTTTAGCAGCTCAATCTTAACCTAAGGTTAAAGCTTAATCGGTGAATTTAAGCAAAGATTTTATATAGGTCGGGTTTTTAGGGATTGTGGCTTTAGCAGTTATCAGTTTGACCAATTAGCGGAGGCCTACTTAACCTACGGTTAAAGTTTAGTCGATAAATTTAACCAGAGATCATGCAGTTTAACCAATCATTAACCTACGATTATCATTTAACTGTTGAATTTTACCAAAAAATAGTTCGAAAGTGATCAAGAGAGTGCATGATAGCGAGTGTGGTGAATAGATAGCGAGTATGCTAGAGATGGTACTTACGGCAGGCGCTCTCGTCGCTGCGGTCACGACACTGCGATTTGCCATCACAAACCTGGACCTTCGGTATGCAGCCGCCGCCGCGTTGGCATTTGTACTGAAGAAATCATGAGAATGGGTGTTGTTTTTTGTACAGGTGAGAAAGCGTAGGTGTGTGTAGGTGGTGTGTAGGGGTGTGTGAGTGTGCCTAACAACTGCTTACTAAAGGTTCTTCAAGGCAACATGTATACCATATTTTAAAAATTAACCAAACGTTGACAATAACAACAAATCCTTAAAGGAATTTGATTAATTATCGATTACATTAAACAAAACTAAATATGAGTTCTAGATATTTACAAAGACTTCTTTGGAATATGTTAATGAAAATAATAAAGTTTGATAAAAACATAATTACTTTCATTGGAAATGGCAAAAGTTTTTACAAAGCTTCAATTTATCTCTTTTCTAATGATTAATCAATCAAGTTTATCGAGTATGTCGATATATAAAGAACATAAAACTATGTTTCAAATATAAACCAATATGAAAAGTGTCAAAAATAATTTAGGTTTTAACAAATAAATATTATTGCAACAGGAATATGTTCACTTAGTTCATTTAGAACGTTTCGTTTCTCTTATTGGGATGAGCAATTCGTGTGTGTTTGTGTGCTTGTGATGGGAATGGATAGTATGTCGTATGGTTTGGGGGTGGTGTCCTGGGCCAGGACTCACCTTGTCGCCGCTGCAGTTGCAGAGCGCATAGTCCTCGTCCTCCGCGCCAATACAGTCGGGGATGCCATCGCAGACGCTCTCAATCGGAATGCACTCGCGATTGTGGCACGCGAATTCAATGTTTTCGAGGCAGTTGCCCCCAATCCCGCCTGCCGTTTCGTGGGGCAGTGATGGGTTGCCTACGGTTTTATTTTTCGTTTTTTTTTTTTTTTTTTTTTTGGTTTTTGGTTTTTGGTGAATGATGATGGGTGACACAGCGGGACGGATGGATAATCGCAATGATAGTAAAACAAGCCATAAAGAGAACGGAAAGAGAGAGAGAGAGCAGAGTGGGATATGTACAAGTGAGCTGTATATGAGGCAAATCAATTAAAAAAATATTTAAATTAAAGGCTTAACTAGCTTGTGGGTTTTGTGTGAGTGTGTGGGGTTATGGCTAAAGTAGGTTTCTATGTTCCAAACATGGCATGCACTTTTACTTCCGCTTCCTCGTCCACTTCTTGATCCCCATCAGCTAGTCGAAACTTAGAGTTAAAGGTAACGCTAACAATTACCCAATACCTGTGTCATCCATTCATGCACCCGGTGGTGTTTCTCTCTTTGCAACAAAATTGCCACGGAAAGAGGGGAAATGAAAATATAAAAAAGGAAAATGGATACAAAAAAAGCATGTATCAAGGGACTAATTACGTTCTTTGTGCTCATTTCCGGTTACTATAAGGTTATTAAAAGGTTTTTTGTTGGCGTAATAGTTTCATTTTAAAGAGTATTTTAATAGAATAAATTAAATAAAATATTGTTGACTTTTCTACATAAAATCTAAAATTTCCCCTATTCACCACGCGCACTTTTGTTGCAAAGGAAGTATGGATTATGGTTACGACCCTAATCCGGATATATATGCTACACTATTCTCCGTTTATCGGAGTCACCTACTCGCTACGCCGACTGTTGTTATTGGGTTAGTGGTCGTTGGAGGCCTCGCGGGTGGGGTCTCTCGCCGTGGCGGTGCATCGGTGGTCGTTGTGCTTCTGGGTATATATCTTGGGGCTGATGTGGTCGTGGTCGTGCTGGTGCTGTGTTCCAGCTGGCCAGGCGCGTGCCAGGGCGACCATGTGGTGACCGTGATGGGTGGACGACGGGTGGAGACCGCCGGACGGCGGTACTGGTCGCATCCTCGCTCGTCACTCATGTCGTTGCAGTGATAGGAGCCGTCGCAGCGCAGGTGGAGCGGGATGCACACGTTGGTGGTGGTGCAGCGGAACTGGTTCTCCGCGCAGGGATTGTGGGAATTGGCCTTCTCGTAGACGTTGCTCGGCTGGTAAACCACCTGGTACTCGTACATGTCATCCGCGTCCAGGCCGTCGGTCCTGGGCCGACTGGGATGAGGCCGAGGCGGGCGATAGCCGCCCAAGGGAATGCCCACGGCATCCGTTGGACCCTCATCGCCATCTGCTAGTTCCGAGTGATCGACCGATGGGTTTTGGACACGAGACATTACAGGACACGATTATGTGACACAGGACAACCGCATGCAGACCATGGGCGGTGGGTTAAGGGGGGTTGTTTCATTCATTATATTCATGCAGTGTTTTAGTTTTAGTTTTTAGTTTTGATCGGTATCGATTATTGTTGAGCCGAGTCCGTTGGTCGTCGATGCGGGGTTGTTGTTGTTTCCCAAATAGGTTGACGTGCAGTTAATCGATTAATTTTGGGCATTCGATAGCCACAACCAGGGGGGTTCGGGTTCGGATTCGGGGAGTTTTTGGTTTTTTTTTTCGGGGGAAAGGGGAAAAGAAAAATAAAATGTATCGAGTTAAAATCAAAATCAAACAATCATCGATTGACACACACACACTGAGACAGTTTGGCTATCGCAAGAAGGGCGATATATAAAAGCGATATCAGCGAAGAAAGTACAAACAAGACAGAGGCAGAGGACAAGAGAGAGAGAGAATACCAACACCAAATATCAATTTATTTTAGTTACCCACGAAGATCGGCGAAAGCGTAATAGAGAAGGACAGTCAAAAGGGGACACACTTAGGAAACTTTTCGATTAGTTATCGACACACGAACACGAAACTCTTACCGCAGCTACTCTCATCGGAGTAATCGTTGCAATCGTAGATATTATCGCACACCTGACGCATCGGTATGCACTCACCAGTCCCGCAACGGAACTCATCGAACCGACACTCATCCTCATCGTAGCCACCTGGCGACGACGACGACATCGATATAAATCGATAGCACGCGATTGTTAGTTATTGGCGATAGGTGATATATGTAGGTGATTTTGGGTGACTTTAGGTGCTGAAGTGATTGTGTGAAATGGTGCGCACTTACCTCTCTCGAACCCCCAAGAGCAACTCTTCGCAGTGATTTACTCACCCTCGCAGTAGCGCTCATCGGATATGTCCTCGGGACAATCGATGTTGCCATTGCAGAGCAGCTCCTTGGCTATGCAGGTGCCATCGTCACACTGCCACTTGTCGTACAGACAGGCTGCATTCCCAAAAGGAAAGCAAAGCAAACAGAGAAATGCAAACAGACAGACGGAGATAGAGAGAGAGAAAGAGTTTTGACTACTAATCGCTTGTCTTGGCTATCGAACACCTACGACAGCCCTCCTCATCCGATCGATCGTGCGGGCAATCGGCACGGCCATCGCACCGATGCACTATCGATATACAGCTCAGATCCCGGCAGGTGAACTTGCCCTTGGGGCATGTATAACGCAGCTTGGGCACAACTGTACCAAGCAGCAAGCAGCATGTATGGAGATTTGGAGAGAGTGGAGAGATGGAGTAATGGAGAGATTAATAAGCAAAGCTGCCAAACTTTAGGATTGATTTCTTGATTTCTTTTTCAGATTAAACTATAAGATTAGGGTTTGTATATAGAAAAGTCTCTATATATAAGTGGATTCGTTGGCAACACTCTTGAGGTTAATGTGGCAATATGGCAAAAGAATCTGGTACTCTCTTGTTGTCATTCTTATTGAAAGTTAAGATTAAAAGACTTTTTTTATAGTTTCTTTTGCCACATTGCTTGGTATTCAAAGGTCCCTAAGCAGATGTATGAATAATGATGTGATGGATATGGAGACCAAGATGGCGGTTACTCACTTCCGTCGCAGTGCTCCTCGTCGTCGCCGTCAGCACAATCGGCATGACCGTCGCACTGCTGACTCAGGCTCAGGCAGCGCGTACCCTCACGACACTGGTACTCCATGTCGCTGCAGGCGGCGGCTGTTAGGCGGTTAGTTAACCGGGGGTTAGTGTGGTCATGGTGGTGGTTAGCATGGCGGTTAGCGTAATTAAACGAGATATTTATACATAAAGAGAGAGAGAGAGAAAAGGAGAGACGTGGGGTTAGTTGGTGGGACAAGCCGAAGGCGTTGGCGGTTTCGGCGCTTAACCTAAGTCTTGGCTTAGATGCTACGCAAAGCGGCTTAAACTTATAGTTTTAGACTAGTTCTAAAGCACTGTATTATCTACTAGATCTTAGATCTGTTTCTCGTTCAGGATCTACATAAATCTCGGCCTTAACTATCTCTAGCTTCTAGCACTTACGGCACTCTTCGTTCTCATCCTCGCCATTCTCGCAGTCCTCAGTGTAGTCGCAACGCTTCCTGGAATCAATGCACTGGCCATTGTTGCAACGGAACTCATTGGGCTGGCATTCTGCAAGGAACAAGAATGGGGAAAAAAGGGTTCAGAATTATGCTGCTATAAATTGAACTTAAAATTCTATGGCAATCTATTAATAGAAGACGCTGAAGTGTGAAATTCCAGACCCTCACAGGGCAGGAACAGGAGGATGATTGGCTTTTCTGCCTGCAATTAGATGACAACCGGATGCAGTTTAACAAGGACTTCCGCCCCCTTCGTCGTCGCCGGGCCCTGTCAACTTGAAAGCAAAAGTTTGTTAGGTGTGTGTTTTTCTCTGTTGTGACAGACAGCAGGCAGCCACGTCCATTCGTTAGCCACAGTTTCCTGTGCATGCTCGCTCTCTCTCTCTCTCACTCGGCCCTTTTGAACCCTTTTTTCCACGCTTAATATTTCATACAGCAAAAAGGCAACAACAACAACAACAGCAACAAAAACAACTCTTGAGCAATTTTACAAATATTTTTCGGATAATTCTTTCGCACAACACAAAGTGACACAACGCGGATTTGATTACAAGCAGCCGGCAGCAACAGCAGCAGCAGCAGCAGCAGCAGGATATATAGGGATATAGATAACAAAGGACGCTGGAGAGGGGCGGGGCCAGATGCTAATTAAAAGTAAAGAAAAGTTAAGTGAACATTAGAGGAGGAACAGGAGGAATGGAGAGTGGGGAGTGTCGTAATCAGAGCAGCTTAAAGTAAAAGCCAATTCGGGAGCAAACAATTAGCGGAGATTTCAGGGGATACTTTACACTGGAGAGAGAACACTCTAAAGAAAGTATTTTTGGGATTGAAAAGGTATTTGTGAGAGGGTCTGGGAATGTATTAAACCAAACAAATGAAGTAAAAAATAAATAAGTATAACTATTCTTCTTACTATTTTTTTTAAGTACCTACAACCTAAACTTGAGTTAAGAAAATGTTAAGTAACAAATAGAATAAATTTAGAAGCCATTTGTAATGGTCTAGGAATTTAGTAAGCAATAAAACCTTTAAGCAATAAATAAATACAATTATTTGGGAACATATAAGCTTCTTAATCGAGAGAGAAAAATAATTTAATAATAAATAAAAATATTTTGGAATTTATACAACCAAAGTCGAGGTAATTCCGTTTGTTAAGTTTTAAATTCTGTTTAATTTTAAGAACACCTTTAAAAATATTCAAAAGCGCCCTACAAATCTTTGAAGAATTATGTCTCAGCTTAGAAATAATCACAAACTCTCCTTAATTAGAAAAATATAATAAATAAAAATTTAATTTGATACATAATAAACACAAGCATCAATTTCAAAGTTACTTTAAGCCTTACAAATTCGAATCCTTTAAAAATAAAAAATGAGCCTTAAAAATCTTTAATAAATTATAAGATATATAAAAAGCTACCAAAAACTCTCCCTATTTATTAAAATATAATAAAATAACATAAATTCTCATATAAAATAAAAGCAAACATCACTGTTAAAGTAATTTCAACCCTTAATTACTCTTTCAAATTCATATTCATCCTTTAAAAATATTGAAAAGTGCCTTAACATTTTTTAAAGAACTATGTGACAAATTATAACTCTTCTCATTAATAAAATAAAACATTAATTTGGCTAAATAATAAAACCAAGCATACATTCCAAGGCCCTAATTACTCTTTCTTTGGATAGTACTGTGTGTGTCTGTGTCTGTGTGTAAAAAAAACAATTAAAATTAAGCAAATCTGCTTCTTTCTTCTATTTATTATTTGTTTTTGAGGCCATTGGCCGTGGCAAGTCAACAATTTGTCATCGGCAGTCGGCAGTATTCAGTCGGCAGGTGAAATGTGGCAGTTAATGTTGGCCGTAACCGAAACTGCCGCGAAACTGCAGTAACTTTTCGCCCCGAAAGTTTTCCCCCCACTTTTCTTTGCTTTTGGCAATTTTCAACACGAAGGCGAGGAATTTGCTGCCAACAATTTGACAATTTCATTGCGGACAGACAGAAGGAGCCCCACAGGAAAGGAGCCCTGGCAGAGACAGAGACAGGGAAAAAGGTTGAGGAAAAGCCCAAGTAAAGGCGCCTCAAGTCAATTTGCAAAAGAAGGCAAATATGATTTTGCTCTTTCTTTCTTCTGACTCTCCGCTTTTTGTTTGTTTTTATTCCACCTGCCGCTTATTGACATTAAACATTCAAAAATAGTGAGGGGGCGGGCAGGGAACAGGGAACAACAAAAAGGCAGACAGCACATCAAGGATTTCGGCTGCCAAAGGATGTTGGACTCCAATTACGTGGCCGGCAGACGTGTGATCCTAATCCGTTTGACGGCCGCCCCGCACAAACAACGGATTATAATCATCCGCAAGTCGGAAAACAAGTTTTTCCCCCAATGATTTTCATGATAAAGGTGGTCTGGCCATCGAGGGGTGGTTTTTCATATATTTGTTTAAGCTTTCCATAGCTTTGTAAATTGTATTTTTAAGTTTTATAGATTTTTAGTTAAAGAAATAAATGAATTTCTTGGTTTTTTATATTTCCTATTATTTATGCTATAATTAATAAAGGAAATCAAGTTTTTCCTGTGCCGATTTCCTTGATAAAGTTGGTAAAATGGAAACTCTGTCCATAGGGGGATGGCTTTTTTTTATATATTTTTAAGTTTTCTAAAGCTTTGTAATTTATATTTTATGTTTAAGGGATTTTTAGTTAAGAAAATAACTAAATTTCAAGTTATTTCCTGTTTATATTTATGCTATAATCATCCGCAAATCGGAAAACAAGTTTTTCCCGTGCTGATTTCCTTGGTAAAGGTAGTAAAAAGGAAACTCAGTTTTAGGGTGATGGTTTTTGTATATTTTTTAAAGTTTTCTATAGCTTTGTAAATTATTTGTTACATTTTATAGATTTTAAGTTAAAGAAAACGTTGCATTTTTGGAACCTACCTGTTTCTTTACTATTTTTGCTTTGTAAAATGTAATTTTAATAATTTCTACAGCTGCCAATAATCCCTATAAATACCCTCCATCTTCTACTTCCTTTACTACTTCCTTTTCGAGACTGTTGCACTTTGTTTTCTTCCTCCTTCGACGAGTGTCAAATGAAAATTCTCGCCGTCTGAAATGGGATCAGTTTTTGGCCCTTGCACTTGAACTTAAAGC
This sequence comes from Drosophila orosa, assembly GCA_018904745.1. Lineage (NCBI taxonomy): Eukaryota > Metazoa > Arthropoda > Insecta > Diptera > Drosophilidae > Drosophila > Drosophila orosa. Next base: position 869 of record JAEIIH010017722.1, on the reverse strand, counting down.
CAAGCCGCGCACACACACACACACAGAAAAAACAGAGAGAAAAAGAAAAACTCGGCGGAAAATGCTGGCAAGACGAGTCCTGGTCCGAAAGGAGGGCTAAATTCGAGTCGATAATTGATATGGAAAACGCAAAAGCGCCAACAACACACAGTCCACCAAAAAGCCGCAAACAAACAGGTTAAATGGGGGGCAGAGGGAGCGAAGCTTCTCTCCGGGCTACATTTTTCACCACTTTGCGACGACGCACATCCAAAATTGCGACAAGGCGAAAATCATTTTAAGAGCAATTTGCCATCAAGCGCGCAGATGGTGAATAAAAAGTATTTTTGATTTGATTATTGCTCGTTAGCGTTTAGCGTCTTTGCCATCGAATCATTAACTCGCTTTATAAGCAGCAAAGTGCTTCTTCTCCCTGGCAAATATATATTTAAAATATGCGCACAAACATATATATAATGTAGGAAAATGCTTAAGCTTTAAGCCAGGCTAGGAGCCAGGCTAGGAGCACTTGTCTGCCATGCAAACTGGTTATTACCCTTGAACCTCTTAATTACGAGAAAACGGAAAACTATCAGCGATAAACATTCAGTTTGGCTTTTATGTCTATGACTAATCGATTTCCGAGTTGTGGTAGTTTTTTTTTCTCATTTTTCTAGGCTGCCGGAAAAGGGTTTCAGCCGGAAAAGCCCGGGCAGCGGAGATGCAGATCTGGCTTACATGGCGTATGCGTGATGTCTCATATGCGTAATTGCCAGGAAAATGATTGCCAGAAAATGCCGGGAAAATGGGGGAAATTACCCAGACAGAGACTTAATTAAGGTATTAAGTGTATTAGTTGTTAATACTTTGGTATAGGAACTAACTTTCTA
>JAEIIH010017713.1:0-11693 GCA_018904745.1 Drosophila orosa | reverse complement strand
CATTGATGAAACGTTGATGACAGAGGCCTATCGGTGACAACTGGTACTGCAGGGTATATAAATAATTATATTTTTATAGATGAAACGAAAAGAAAAAAAAAGCTAAAAATGGCTAGACCTGCCCTTCCGATACCGATGTCGATAACAAACCGTTTCGAATGCAACCGAATTCGTTGGAATTTGAGTTTTCAAAAGAAAAAGCCAGAAAGCTTTCGAAAAGAGAAGCGCTTGGCTCGCTCGTGTCGTGGATCGGAGGAGGATGCTGGGCTGACGAACGGATTATTCAACGCGCCGCAAAAATGGCAACGCTCGCAAACAAAGCCCAAACGCCACAAAAGTCAAATTATTAGGATATATCCGCGTTAAGTTTTGAATAAATCGAGTGTAAAAGTGTTGTTTCCAATTGGCGATACAAAAACGACGGGTGCCCGAGTGTCCCGACTTAATTTTCGACTGTCTATATATAGATCCTCTGTATAGGCAAGCACAATATTGCAAATAGGTTAAATATCTAACGTCTCGGAATGGGAAATCAGCCGGGAAAGCTGCACACGCATCCGCAGAGCGGTCGCCCCAAGAAGGCCGTTCACTGGAAGTCCGCAGGCAAGTAGAATCTCCAGATGCGGGTGCCCGAGTCCTCTTAGAACGTATTTTACGGATTCGGAAGGGGCCAGAGAACGGACACAGGCCCACATAGCTGGCTAGCTGCTGGTGGGAGCGCTAGAAATGCTTCTATTTATAGCCACTCGCACACACTCAGTGGTTGCCGTCTTGTCTCCGTCTGTTTGGCCCCAAAAAAAAAAAAGAAAACTCACAACGTCAAAGTAATGTTGTCGTCCGAACCACATCGGAAGAACCATTCATTATGTTTGAGATCAAATACGAATGGCATCATCCGAGTGCATCTTGAGGCATAGAATCCATAAGGAGGAGAAGGGCCAAGGGTTTTTCATAAGGACTACGACTAACAATAGAGTTTTGTAGATTTTAAATTGTTTTATATTGCATTTTTTATATATTTAACTTACAAATCATTGATATAAACACATTTTAAACCACAGATTTCGATTTATTGAATACACTCTCAAATTTGAAAGAAATCGTTAGATACAAATAGATATCTGAGAGTTTCTGGGGCTATACTTTAAGCTTTAAGGTTGAATCTTTTAGCTTTCATTTAAGTTGGATCACATGTATAATCACTAGTTTCTATAGGAAAAATTGTCATTTCGTTGAAATTCATAGTATAACCAATATTTATTTACATACTGTTTTCTTAAAGTTATAAACTAAAGCTACAGGTGGGGCGCCAATTGCTAGTTAGGCTTCAGGCTATATTCAACATAGTTAGCTTCGCTTAAGATCCTAGAACTGATTCAGATTATTCATAACCTATTCTTTTATAATAAAGAAAAGGTTATATCTCTAAAATTATATAGTATTTTAATTTGTATTTCTTTTACCAGCAAAGCCTCCCAAATATCTCTTCTCGAATAGGTTCGTTTATAATTAGAAAAAGGTTGTAACTTTTAAATTACATTTAAAGTAATTTAATTTATATTTCTTTTACAAGTAAAACTTTCCATATATCTCTTCTTAACTCAAAAATTCCTTTGTTTTTCTGTGTAAAACCTAATGTTATTCCCTGCAATCAAATTGTGCTTTCAGAGCGACCCTCGCCACCCGGTCGACCCATCCTGACGCCGTTGGCTCAGCCAGAGCAGCAGCCGGACGTGGTCAATCTGAGGTGGGATCGGCCGCTCCATGACGGCGGCTCTCCCATCACCGGCTACACGGTGGAGCACCGTCGCATGGGCTCCCCGCATTGGGTGCGGGCCACGCCCATTCCCGTGACGGGCTGCGATGTCTGCATCAGCGGCTTGGAGCCGGGATGGCGCTATCAGTTCCGCTGCTTCGCCGAGAACATTGTGGGTCGCTCCGATGCCAGCGAGCTATCGGATCCGCTGACTGTGACGCTGCAGCGGAATGCGATCACCGTGCCGCGATTCATTGACGAGCTGGAGGACATGAATGCCGTGGAGGACGAGCGCATCGAGTTCCGGGTGCGAATCCTGGGCGAACCGCCGCCGGAAATCAATTGGTTCAAGGATGGCTACGAGATCTTTAGCAGTCGCCGCACTAAGATCGTCAACGACAACGAGGCCAGCGTCCTGGTGATCCACCAGGTGGCCCTGACGGATGAGGGTGAGATTAAGTGCACGGCCACCAACCGGGCGGGTCATGTGGTGACCAAGGCCCGTCTGATGGTTCAGGCTCCGCCCAAGATCCGGCTGCCACGCACCTACGAGGATGGACTGATCGTGGAGGCCGACGAGGTGCTGCGCCTCAAGGTGGGCGTGGCCGGACAGCCGCCGCCAGCCATAACGTGGCTCCATGAGGGCGAGATCATCGCCCCAGGTGGACGCTTCGAGGTGAGTTAAGGCCCGAGCACCGATATAACACCAAAACATACGTATTTACCTGCTCCTTGGTTAACCCTTTCAGATCACCAACACGGAGAAGAACTCGCTGCTCAAGATCGACAATGTGCTGCGCGAGGATCGTGGCGAGTATATGGTGAGGGCCTGGAACCGTCTGGGCGAGGACAGCACCTCCTTTCTGGTCACGGTGACGGCCAGACCCAATCCACCGGGAGCGCCCAAGCTGAACATGTCCTTCGGCAAGTCGGCGACACTCTCCTGGACAGCGCCGCTCGACGATGGCGGCTGCAAGATCGGCAACTACATCGTCGAGTACTTCCGCGTGGGCTGGAACGTGTGGCTGAAGGCGGCCACCACCAGAGCACTGACCACTACGCTGCATGATCTGATCGAGGGATCCGAGTACAAGTTCCGTGTCAAGGCGGAGAACCCCTATGGGCTCAGCGAGCCCTCGGGGGAATCGGAGCTGCTCTTCATACCGGATCCCAAGAGGGGAATAACCAAGCCCAAGTCAGCCACCAAGATCGCTGGAGAAGAGAAGGACAAGCAGAAGGGTGAAGCCGGAACCGGAACCGGAGCCGTGCAGGTTCCGCCTCGTCGAAAGACGCTGTCGCCGCCGCGACCTCAGGCGGATGCCTCCACGGGAATGTCGCCGAAGCAGTCGCCCAGCGTGAAGCGAAAACCCAAGCCGCAGCTCATCGACAACGAGCAGCTGCACCACGAGATGTCCTACGGCACCTCGGACCAGGCTCTGAAGATGGACGTGCGCAAGAGTCCGTCGCAGAGCAGTGCCGACTTGGCCGCCAAGCCCACAACTGTGGGCTCCAATCCCAAGTTGAACCTGACGCTGGTCACCACCACTTTGGCTCCCTTGGAGAAATCGGAGGCACAGCCTCGGTCGCCAAAGTCTCCAGTTTCGCCACCCTTGAAGCTTTTCAACATCAAGCCTTCGCCAGCTGCCAAGGACAACCCAAAGGCAAAGGACAAGTCTCCAGTGCCACCGCGACAGCCGCAACCATTGCCCACTCCACCCAAGGAAAAGCCGGAGAAGGCGTCGCCCAATCGCAAGAGGAGCTTGAGTCCACCGAACAAGAGGCAACCGGTGCCACTTCGCAAGAGTCCAACGCCACCGGAACCCATGAAAGCAACGGCAGCTCTGCTGCGGAGCGCTGAACCCGTTCAGCTGGGAGTCAATCAGAACGTCAGACGATTCTCCGGACAGACGCTCAGTCCGGCCAGGAATGTGCCCACTCTGGCGCTTGCTGTGGCCTCCGGGGTAACTGCTGTGATTGGCGAGAAGCTGCCAACGATTGAGATCAGTGCGCCTCCCACGCCGCAAGAGGAGGAGCCTCCTATGCCGGAGCCATCGCCATCGCCATCTCCAGTGCCAGCTCCGACTTCAAGTCGGTTTTCCAGGTCGGCGGACAAACATGACGATGTCCATACCAGCAATGAGTTCATGCTCGTCGTGTTCGATAAGAACAGCAAAGTCAAGGACAAGGACAGTGAGTATCTTAAGTATTAAGCGGTTTAAGGGATTAGGGATACTTATTCTGCTCCTTGCTTTTATCTCAAAATGATAAACTTCTTCCTTTCTCACCACGCAGAACAAGATTCCTTTGAGCTGGACTTGGAGGACGCCATCCAGCCGCCGCCCATCTCGATATCGGCCCCGGATCTGGCTTTCCTGGAGTTCACCAACTTGCACACCACCTTTCCGCTGCGCCGCTCCGTCAGCTCCACGGAGCTGCTGTACGAGCGGGCCATGGCACGCTTCTACGAGGCCGTGGAACTGGAGCAGGCTTCCAAGTCGCGCAAGGCATCGCAGGATAAGCTGGCGGCCACACCAGCTCCGCCGCGCGATACGCCTGCCAATCTGCGCAAGCGTCTTGGCTCCATATCGGAGGCGGAGCGTGTGTCCTTCGAACGGAGAGCCGAGTTGCGTCGCCAGTCTGCGGACATGGTGTCCATGGCGCGCAAATGGGACTCCAGGGAGAATGTCAACGATTCGGGCAGCATATCGCGCCCTGCACAGCTGCCCTTGGAGACGCGACGGGATCGGGATCTTGGGGAGTCGCAGGACCAGGAGGAGCTGGAGGAAGAACATTTGACGGAGAGCACTGCCGACGATAGCGAGGATATGGATCTGGACTTTGACGAGGACGACGCAGATTTGGACTTGGAGTATCCGCCGCACAAACAGAAGCAACAGCAGCAGCACCAGCAGTTGCAGCAGCAGTCCAGCAACGACCTCGGCTCGGACTATACGGAGAGCACTGCTTCTTCCGAGCAGGACTCCATTGAGAAGTTCAAAATGGAGCTGCTGGCCCGCACCCGCTCGCCCAGTCCCCGGGACCTGGAGACCTACCATCCGCGCACCATGGCCGCTGGCACCTTCACGCCCTACAGGGCGCCCACTCCGGAGCAGGCTGCCGTGGTGCTCACACGTCCAGTGCCATTGCCCAGTCCCGATTTCGTGCCCAAGCCAATCTTGAAGCGTTCCTCCAACGAACACGTGGAACAGTCGGCGGTGAGTCCCTTGCCCTTGTCTGGGAATGGAAACGAACCTTTTGGCGGGGCCGCAGTGCCACCACCAATCGCTGCCGCTGCCGTTGGTAATCCCAGCACCCTAAAGATGGACCTGGCCAAGGGCATCAAGTCATTCTTTAGTCGCGACAAGCGCTCGGCCACCGAGAAAAACACGGAGGCCAACGAGGAGATATCCAATCCGCTGGAGAAGACCAATGCCGCGGCCATTGCTGCGGACTTGGAGGCCAAGCGCAGGGCCAAGGAGGAGGAGGAGTTGCGCCGCAAGGAGGAGGAGCGCCTCATGCAGGAGGAAGCCCACGCCGCCGTCGATCACTACAGCGATCTGGTGCGCGAGGTGGGCAGTTCACACAGGTATCACACACCACTCTACCTCGATCGCGATGAGCTTAAGCGGGCAGCGGCCAAGGCGGCGGCAGAGACCGACGAAGAGGACCTCCTCTCGCACTCGGAGGAGCTGAAGAAACGACTCGCCAGCGGTGGCAGCGGCGATGACATGTTCCTGGCTCCTCCAGTGGTCCGAGAGCGCCGTCTCTCCATTTCAGAGAGGGAGCAGCTGGTCCATGTCCGTGATCCTGCCAGCAATCTGGCCATTCATCGCTCACCGGACAAGGCAGAGACGGATCAGGAGCAGGAGCGGGAGCGGGAGCGGGAGCAGCACGTGTCCCAGCAAGAGGAATACCTGCCGGATGAGGAGCCCGAATACCCCACTGTGCTGGTGGTGCCGCCGCCCAAATCGAAGAAGAAGAGCGAATCGGAGACTGAGAGCATCATGAGCGAAATGGTGGAGGCTCGTCCGGATGCCAGGGGACGGACTCGCCTGGTGAAGGTAAAGCGAGTGATAAGGCGGCGCGTTCCGTCCAGCACGCGATCGCGTGACACCTCGCTAAGCAGACCGCCGCTTCCCGCTGGAGCGGAGACATCGGCCCTGGTTCTCTCCACCGCCGACAGGGAGCTGCTGGAGAAGACCGCCGCTCTGGCCATTCTGCAGTCGGAGGAGCAGGCCCACGAGAAGGTCCGCTCGGCGCTGAGCTACTCCACCGATCTGGTGCTCTTCCTAGTCGCCTGCTATGTGTACTTGTTCAAGGACGCCCGCCTGGTGCTGCCCATCCTGGGCCTTATCATCTACCGGCAGCTGGGCGATGCCGTGCGCGGTTGTGTGCCCAACTGGCTGCGTCGCCGGCTGAACGGAAACGAGGGCAGTTAGACAATTGGACCAGAATCCCGCCCCCTGTGCCCTTTGCTCACATGCGTTTATCGGTTAAGTTAGTTTTTATTAAATTACATACGACTTATTTATACGTCTTAAGTAAGTAAAGTTGAAAGCATCCCTCCATGCATCCCCTCTCCATATTCCCATCCCCATACATCAGCGTACCCTGTATACGTAAATCCTTGGCCAGATCCTTGTTTCGTAGTACTTGTTTGGTAATTTCGTAGTTTACTTTTGGATTTCTATAATGGAATTTCAGTTTCTTGTGTAAGGAAAATGCTACCATTCGGAAAATTCAGGTTTTGAGATAAAGTTGTGTTTGAATTATATTTAAAAGCATTTTAGGGATAACAGGTGTTCCAAAAAAAGTGCCGTAGATCTTAAATCAACTTAAAATTGGTCTAAAATGATGCTACAAAACGTTACAAAATTCATACAAGTAATATTTCATTCAGATTTTTAATTGTATGGGTAATTTCGTAGTTTACTTTTGGATTTCTATAATGGAATTTCAGTTTCCTGTATAAGGAAAATGTTTTTAAATTCGAAAAATTCAGTTTTTTAGTAAAGTTGTTTTCGAAATATATTTTCAATCATTTTAGGGATGTACAGTTGTTTCAAAAAAAGTGTCGTATAGCTACAAATCAACATAAAATTGGTCTAAAATGTGCTACAAAACGTTACTAATACAAAATTTGCCCTATTCATTTTTCATAAAAGTTTCGTATAGCTTAAATCAACATAAAATTGGTCTAAAATGTGCTACAAAACGTTACTAATACAAAATTGATACAAGTAATATTTCATTGCATTCATTGGGACAGATTTTTAATTGATTCAAAATATCTACCACTTTTGGTGGAATTCCTGCCAAATTCCTAAAGACATTTAAAATTAAATTTAATTTCAATCTTTATTAAAATTTGAATGGAGACTTGTATTACTTTCAAAAGAACTCAAATTTCAATTCGAAATTTAAAAGCGGAACTGCAGAAAACTGATTAATGTATTATCGGAACAAGAAACAAGATATAAAAAAAATATTAATTAACCCTTAATCATTCATTAAGATGACAAGAAAGATTACCCCTAATTAATGATTACCCCTTGCTTGCCTAACATTTTTCGCCATTTGTCGAAATTAATCCCCAGCGAGAATTTAAGTTATGTTTCAAGGACATCTTCATAAGATCCTTTATTTCCTGCCCACACACTTTATTTCGCTTTGTGTATGTATGTGGAGCTGGAGCTATGTGAAGTCCTCATGTTATGATTATGAAGTGTTCGTTTGCGCGGTTCTTTGTGGTTTCCATCATCCGGATTGTTGGTGATTCACTTTGAAAATAAAAAGCTTAGCGTGTTATTAATTCGTATATATGTGGAGAGTGCTTTCTTTGGCCAAGTTCTTGGCTTGTTTGCCCATCCGCCGGAGACTTCCGTGGGGGATTTAAAAGTGGGTAAAGCCATAAACAGATCGAAGAAGCGCTCTTATCGGGATGACGACAGTTGTCAACAAGAGATGCTGCTGCGCCAAATGCCGGCGACTATCGCTATCAGCAGATAATAATCCAGGGAGAGATATAAAAGCCTCTGCTAGTTGCGGTTACCCATCATCTATTCCCCATCATGGTTTTCGCTCTGGGTTGGCTCTTCCTGATCACCCTGGCCATAGGATCATCTCTGGCCCTGTGGGCAGGTCCGCAGCCTGAAATAGTCGCCGGAGGCCAGAGCCCGCAGCCGCCAGCGATTGCTACCTTGGCTCCACCACCCACGTTGTCCCAGGATTTGGACGAAATACAGCGCTTGATTCAGTTTAAGCCCGTGAATCAGCTTATAGTGCGTTACCTGATCAATGATGCCCAGTTCCAGGCCTTCGTGAGGATCATCAATAGCAATGCGGCATTTACGTCCCGCTGGCGTCTGCGTTCCCAGCCGGAGATCATCCTGTTCCAGCAGTGGGTCGACCAGCAGCTCCTGGCCTCGGGGGGCGCCTTCGAGATGGAGGAACAGAAGCTGAAAGTGACCCTATTGAACCAGTTTCCCTATTGGTCCGGCACCGTCTTTGGCTGGCAGGGATTCCTCAACGAGGCGCAGCTTTACTTCCCGCTGTACGCCATCCGAGCTCACATCGATGCCAAGGTGCTGCAGCAGGGCATCTTTGCTCAGTTCTGGACGCGAGTTCAGGGCCTCCAAGTGGTCTACGAACGCTGGTTGGCCCTGGTGGAGACCACCCAGGTGGTGGCTGAACTTCAGACGGCTGGCATCGACACGGTCCAGTTGGATGGCATAATTCGCGAGCTCTTCGGCTGGAATCTGGTCAATGCAACCACAACAGTTGCCCCAGCAACTCCCGGGGCACCCACTATCATTCCGGGAGCAGTGCTGCCCCCAGTTAACGCTAGTCCTGTGGTTGTCTAGGTAACAAATATCAATCAGTGATGGGAATCATTTTATCTCAGTTCAAAAAAAGGGAAAATTACCAACTAAATCTTAAGGGACTATTGAAACGACTCTTTCTTGTTGATAAATCTGAACAAATCGTGTTAACTATGCAAGATTTCAATTGTAAACTACCCACACTTCAGGGTAGTTATTAATGAATGCCTTCCCATCACTGTCAATATAGCTACATCGTGTATTTGGATGATCTTTACTCAAGACCGAAGTCTTTAACAATCAAATGGGCACTAACTACATCTACGTCTTGAAACGATGGACTACACATCTTATTCGGGGAAGAGGGCGCTCAGAACTTGAGTTTGCCCAGCGTTTCGGAGACTTTTTTGGCATTGGCAGGCTTCTTCCTGCTGTCCTTGATGGGGGCCACAGCGGCCTTGGGCTTTTTCACCACCATATCCTTGTGTAGCGTCTTCAGGCTGGCATCCAGCTTCTCCTGCTTGTCCTTGACCGTCTCCTTGATCTGGAATTCAAGCGTGTGAGTCACGGCATCGCTTCTGGCCCGTGCCAAACTCACCTGTTTGAGCTTGCCCTGCACTTCCTTGGGCTTTTTGCCCTTGCCCTTGCTGCTGTTGGCCACCTTGAACACGTTCTTGGCCTTCTTGGACTTGTTAAGCGGTGTCTTGGGCTTGCTGGCGCCCGGAGCCACCTTCTTGTTGTTCGCCTTGTTCCGACCCATCTGGAAGTAGAGACGAAAAGAGACTCATTTCACTTGCTTGGCAGCTACAACTTTATTTATCAAATATCAAACACATTTCACTTTGCTGGCTGAATTTTGTACATCAGCCTCGAGCTGGTCGTCCTCCTCTGCGCATCGCTTTCTTGTGAGCAGTTCCTCCTTGGATGTGGTCAATAGCTGGTGAGATAATCGAAAAGAAACCCTGTACATGTCCTTGTTGGGAGCCACATTTCGTACAAAGCTAATGCCTTGGAGGAGGCTGTCATCTAGCGTGGCTCCCAGATGCCTCTCCGCGAGCTCCTGCACCAAGGCTTTGGTGTTTTCGCCCTTGGCAAAGGAGTAAACATGAACGGTGGGATAGACAGCATTCTGTGGCAACTCGGCGAGATCCTCCACCTTGTACAGGCCACGAAATGCGTCCAGGAACTCCACAGCCAAGGCGGGCAGATTCATGGTTATGTGAATGGCATACGTGGAAGTGTCTGTCGTGAGCAGACGCTTTAGGAGATCCTCCCGCAACTCCTCCACAATAAACTGCCTGCCGTCCTTGTTGAACATCTTGATCTGCGCCAGGCACTTATTCCGTTTCGCATTATGCTGCAGCCAGTGGAAGCTCACAGGATTCAGGTCGTTGGCCAGGACATGGCAGCGCTTCTTGGCCGCCGGAACACTGAACGGACCCACGCCGGCAAAGACGTCGTAGAGGACGTCGCCGGAGTGCAACATCTTAACGATGCGCTCGTGCTCCGTGGAGAGACGCGGATTCCAGTACACCTTGGAGAAGTCAAACTCGAACGGCACGCCGTTCTCCTTGGTCTCCACCTGGTACTCCGCCTCGCCGCAGATCAGCTCCAGCTGGAAGTTGCGGTAGGTGTTGTCGATGCTCGCCGCCTTGTTGACCACCGTCCGGCAGTTGGGCAGCTTGTCGCGCAGCACCTGGCCGATTAGCTGCTTGTACGGCAGCAGGTGATCGCGGAGGTTCAGGTGCGCAATGTGGCCGATGCGAGAGTAGGAAGTGAGACCCTCCTCTTCGGCGGGCAGCACACTCTTCAGGATCTCGCTGGCACTCCAGTTCTCGTAGCCCAGCTCGAGTTCCGCAAAGGAGAAATGCTCCTGCGTCACCTCCTGCTTCTGCAGCTCCTCTGTGGGCAGGGATTCCCATGACTTGACTGGCGTGGGATGCAGCAGTATCTCTCGGGACTGGTCCACAGCACGCACAGGATGCAGATGCTCCATTTTGAGCAACAGTTTCTTGACCAAAGGCATCGCACGCTGCACCTGCGACTCGGGCAGCCGTAATCTCGGCACTCGGACGCTCTTCCGGAAGCGCTCCCGCTGCAGTTCTTGCATGCCGCGCACCGCGGCTGGTGGTTGCAGATCCTGGCACTCCATATTCCGAAAGTAGTGACGTAAACGAGCGGGTATAATCGTTATTCCTGGTACCCTCACTTGGGCCACCATAAACATCCAAACACGTGTGCCTCTAATTGTTTGGATCTTCAGTGTTTTTTCCACGCGGCTAGTATACGGCGCTGACTTTGAACTAACCAGCAGCAAGTATAACTTTCCTAGATCCCCTTAATTGCAATCAGTCTTTAAATATACCTCAGTAAGTTGCCAAATTATCGGATATATTACATATAAAATTCAACAAACAAACGTAGTGAAAACAGAGTGGCCGCCTACCGACCGTTAAAATATACTAAGTAGGACACAGGAAAAAATACCGAAAAATTTAGGTATATTTTAAAATTATAGCAAGCACAATTATAGCAAATCTATGATTTAATTATAATTAACACTTAAGTTTATTAAATATAGAAACATAGATATTAAAATTTGAAAGGAATGATTTAAAATTTAGTCAAACAATTTTATGGTATGACGTTGATTCTACACATTTGTAATTATTTTGTAATAATCATTAAAACATTATTTTAAGTATAAATTTAAAGGCTTAAATATTTTTTACAAGCTAAAAAATCATTAAAAACATTTAAAAGAATTTTATTAAATTATAATTTCTGTAGAAACTCATTATAAATGTTTTTTAAATCAAATATTCCTCAAAATCCCTCAAAATAACCTCATTTCAAGATTTAAAGATACAAAAAACTCACAATTTTAGGTACATTTTTTTGTTTTATTTAAAAATAAAAAGTCAACTATATAGTTTTGGTGATTAATTATAGTTATAATTTCTGTGGAAATCCATTAGAAATGTTTTAAAAATCAATTTTTCTTGAAAACCAATCAAAATAAAAAAATCAAAAGATTAAAAACTAAGTAAAATCACAATTTTAGTCACATTTTATGTTTTATTTAAAAATAAAAACAGAAACCTATTACAAATGTT
>JAEIIH010017706.1:0-10977 GCA_018904745.1 Drosophila orosa | reverse complement strand
TAAGAAAGAAGGTAGTAACGACGACGAGAAAAAGAAACATTTACATCACGACGAGGGAAACACTTTTATTTAGCATAAATTGAAGGCAGGGCATTATAAATTGTTTAAACAAATCATGATAATTGCTGTGCTGCTCAATAACACACAAAAATAAGGAAGGAAAGCAAAAAGGGAGATAAAGATGATACAGAGTAGAAGTAGGAGTAGACGAGAGAGAATAAAGCGAGATAAATGGGGAGAACATACAAAACATTTGATACAATTTAATACAAAAAACGTAAAATTAAACATAAACCCTAAATTTAACACAAAAAACAAACAACAACCTAAACGATAAGTTGCACATCTTTACCTAAGCGATTGGTAATTAATTCCTAGTTTTTAGTAAGCAAAAACACACACCCCACACACACACAAACACAACCTCTAGGCCGTTTAAGTTTCTCTCTTCAAAACACACACAGTTCCATTTAAGGTCCTCCGAAGAAACCACACCCACAAAATAGCAGCCAAAGGCGGCACATGCAACCCACTTTTTATCCCTTTAGTATTTCAAGCAGTCTTTTAACCCTCGCCCACGACCCCTCCACTCACTCTCTATGTTGTAAGTCCTCAAAAAAACAAAGAAAAAATCTACAAAAAAAAAAAAAAACGTAAAGAATAGAATACATAAAAGAACTTTCGGCGCAGCGTGATCATTAATTAGTAAGCTTAAGGTTTAGGTTATAGAGCGATCTTCGTGTATGTATCTATGTACGTCTTAGGGTTCTTTCAATGCAGAGCAGCCGTATGTGATGGATCTCTAAAATGGTGGCGAGTCATTAGCACTCCTCACTGTCGTTTATTAGGCTTAGTAGGTTTTAAGATCGATTTTTCTAAATTTTATAAAATGGTATGCAAGCAAACATCCAAACAATTTATATAGAGCGGTTCAATGTTTCCTGTTTTTGTGTTTATATATTCCGTGCATTGAAAAGTCACCAAATACCTTGAAAAATCCCTACCCTTCCCTGCTGTTCCCCCCGAAAATATGAAGAACTTTTGTGAAATTTCAATAGAATTGAAATTAAAACCTCCTTTTCTCTGTGTATGTTTAGGCCCCCTGAACCTTAAATTTTGATCAGCAAAAATCTGTGTTTTCCGTAAACTTTTCTTTTGGTTTGATTTCTATTTTTTCATAAATCTTTGAAGTTTTTAATAAAATTAAAAATTAAAACCCCCCTTGATATTCATCTGTGAAAACAAATTCTTCTCTCAAAATCTGTGAAGTTTTTTAATGAAATTAAGTAAAAGCCCCAATTGATAGATAACCTTCTGTGAAACTCAGTTTAGGCCAGCTAAACCTTAAACCTTAACCACCCAAAACTGTGTTAAATTTCCCAGCTTCTGTTCTTTTGATTTCCCATTTTTAAACTCTGTGAAAATTTTAATAAAATTGAAAATAAAACCCCCTTTGATATGACCCCATCTGTGAAAAGTAGTTTAGGCCAGCTAAACCTTAAAATCAATTACCCAAAACTGTGTTAGATTTTGCCCTTTCTGTTCTTCTGATTTTCTCTTTTTAAATTCTGTGAAAATTTTAATAAAATTAAAAGTAAAATCTTTATCTTGTCCCTGTGAAAATTTTAATAAAATTGAAAGTAAAGCCCCCTTTGATATGTCTCCATCTGTGAAAGGCAGTTTAGGTTAGCTAAACCCTAAAATTAAACAGCCAAAACTGTGTTAAATTTCCCAGCTTCTGTTCTTTTGATTTCCCATTTTAAACTCTGTAAACATTTTAATAAAATTGAAAATAAAACCCCTTTTGATATGTCCCCATCTGTGAAAGGCAGTTTAGGCAAGCTAAACCTTAAAACTAATCCCTCAAAACTGTGTTACATTTTGAAACTTCATTTCTCCTGATTTTTAAACTTTAAACTCTGTGAAAATTTTAATAAAATTAAAGTAAAATCCCTTTACTGTCTCTGTGAAAATTTTAATAAAATTAACGTAAAATCCCTTTACTGTCTCTGTGAAAATTTTAATAAAATTAAAGTAAAATCCCCTTACTGTCTCTGTGAAAATTTTAATAAAATTGAAAGTAAAGCCCCCCTTGATATATTTCCATCTGTGAACTGCAGTTTAGGCAACCTAAAACTGTGCTAATTTTTGCACTTTCTGTTCTCCTGATTTCCCATGTTTAAACCTTGTGAAATTTTAATCAAATTAAAACTAAAATCCCCTGATATAAACCCTGTGAGAAGTGTTTAACCCAGAACAAAAAAAGATCAGCAGAAACTGTGTTAGATTGCCCCCCAATCCCTCTATTGCGTTCGATACGAACCTTAAAGTTTAGACCTCTTAAGTTTCGTCAAATCATCTGTGAGAAGAATGGCTGCGTTTTTCCCCAATTGGTTTTCTTCTTATGGAAATCTAATTATTAGAGGGGAGACCCGAAGCTCATTTAACCAACTTCACTGTGAGTGTTCGAAGCGAACGAAATTTTTATAAAAAATTCTAAAAACAAAACCCTGCTCCAAATTGTGACTAGGCCAGGCCCCTCTTCCCTCGTGAAAACCTTGTTGCAAACAAACATTTTCAGAAAATGTCTAAAGCCCCCCAAGACCAAAATTGCCTCTGCGAAGACAGCCAAAACTGTGACAAACAAAAACCCCGATATTTGCTCAGCCCCTGTGAACATTGAAAATGTATTTTTGTATTCCTGTGAATTGCTGTTCGAAAGGAACGAATTTTTGAGAAAAATTTAAAACCCCAAAAACCCGAAAGCAACTGTGAATGCGCCTAGAAAATAAGCGAATCTGTATTTCTTTCAGTTTTCGATTATTTTTTGATGGTGTCTTTATTAATCTGTGTTTTCAATCGATGCATTGCATGGAAATTTTTGGGAATTAAATTAAAAAGAAAACCCCCTTACGAATATCTGTGAATGCTGTCCTTATCCCCTGAACCCCTTTACCCCATTTTATCCCCCATATTTGGTGACTTTTGGTGAGGGTTTCATCTGCTTGAAATATCAAAGTTTTGAGGGATCTACAAGAACTGCATGTGCTGACCTTTCTTTCCAAATAATAATAATAATAATAACGTATAGCCGCCTCTGTTTTTTTCGGGCATTTAGCATTGCCGCCATTTACATACCAAATATTTAATAAACGTTAATTTAAAGGACAAAAGTTTTTCAGAAGGCGTGACTCCGAGTGATAGAAAATGATTTTTTTTGCATACACATAACAACACACACACAACACACAACCTACCAGTAACGAGAGGACTTCGTTATGAATAATTATATAGAGCTACCGTTAAGTTACCTATAACCTATGAACCTAAACCTAAACCTAAACCTAAACCTAAATTTGATAGAAACTAAACGACAAGCGACACTTTTTTGGCATTTACTTGAGAGGATTATATATAATATAAGTTTGGCACACAGTTTATATATAATTTTCGTCTAAATTTAAGGTTTTAATCTAACTAGAAGAGGAGAGGAAGTGAAGGAAGTGAACTTATTTTATAGGAAAACCAACCCCCTTACACACACACAAAAAGGAAACATGACACAACAAATAACACACAAAAAACCAACCCAAGCAGCATATATAGTTATATAGATATTTAATTGGTAATAAGTTCTATGCAAGCCGCACCACCAACTACTACGTAAGTCAGCCCCGTGTTTTAGTTTGATTTCAGTGTTTTTTGTTTTTAGTTAAATGTGCTAGGATGATGCGCAGTCGATAAACCACAACAAAACTTATGCCCACCTCAGCCACCAAGAAGAAAAACGAAGTATATAGATCAGAGACCCCTGGAACAGTAATAATTATAATAAAAATAACAATAATAATAATAGTCAGACTTCCGATCACAACTAAACTAACTCTTATTAAAAGAAGTAGAGGCGTCCTTAATTGGCAAGGACGATGCGATAGAGAGCGAGAGTAAAACACATTAAAATGTAATTTATATTACCTCCTTAGCAAAAATCAATAACAAATAACGAACATAACAAAATAAATCAAATAACAAACTAATAACAATGTTTTCTAAATGCATATTAAACTATGATAAATCAAGGCGAAATAAAACAAAATATGTACGTTTAAAGTAATCAATTTATAAACAATTTAAAGCAGTTTTTGTTTTAGTTTATAATTTTTTTGTACTCGAGAGAACTCTACAAACACACACAGACACACAAAACCACACTCTATATATATATATAAACACATTTATATTTTATGTTAAATGAAATGAAATATTTGCTCGCTTCTTCCCCTATTTCCCCCAATGCAAACTTGATTTGATTTGTGGTATTATTTGACGATCTTCAGTTACCAAAACTCGTGCAAAATGTTTAAACTTTAACCAAAATTCTTAAAAACCAATTTTTGATGGCTCCCTCCGAGCTCTCTCAGATCATCTGATGACGCAATGTACAAATTGGTAAAGTTTAGGCACTTTCAACAACCGCAATCCGATCCTCTTGGGAGCGCAGCAAATATTTCCAAAACGAAAACACACCCATCCAATCTTTTATATATCCTGAATCCCACACTTCCAAGACCCCGAAACAAAAATTTATAGATTGATTTTTTTTTGTAATGCCAATCCCCTGATTGTAATTTTTGTTTAACTTAAATATACACACACTTAGCACACTTTTGTTTATGCCTAATTCGTAATGTGTAATATATTATATGTATACTTTGTACCTTCTTATGTTATACACCCGACTCCACCCCTCGCCCAGTGCTACCCCTTTTTCCCCCCCTCCCACCACTCTCTCCTACATACAAAAAAAACACACACACATACATTTTGGCAATTCAACTTGAATGTCTACTTTTAATGTAATTTAGTTGAATATTTTAGTTGATTTTTATTATTATTATTATTCGTACTCCGTTCACCGTACGCTACGTGAACGGGCCACTAAATAAATTTAATTGTATTTCAATAAAAACAAAACAAACAAAAAAAAAAGGACAAAAATTACATTACTTTCTGCTATTATTATTACTACAATTAATATTGAATTTTTGTTGAATTTTCAAATGATTAAATGAAATATTTTTAATAATTTGCATTATGTATTTTTATTTGATTTGTATTTCGGTTCTTTTGGTTGCCAACTGCTGATATAAATATGTTTTAAAGGATAAAAGGATAACAAAAAAACTAAAATGCCGGACGACAAACTGCCGACTAGGAGAAGGAGAACAAAGGAATAATATGGTGGTTCAGCAGAGATCTTTACTGAAATATCCGTTCTAGATCCAGTTTCCTCCGATCGCAACTTAGTTTAGCATTTAGCAGCTACCTCAGTTAGTCACATCTACACATCACACATATAGGATCTTAATCACACTGAAGTACATAATTACTCGACGTAGGAACATGTTAATCGCAGCTTAAACACATAGCTTAGAACCGACTTCTCCCCATCCCCCCCAGAGATTATCCTGAATTTGAGTCCCAGTCTTTTTTTTCTTTGATCTTTAGCAAACTTGATTGCTTACTGAGTTACCTGTCTGTCCTCCTTCCCCAGCACTAAATCAATTTCTTAGTTGAATTTTAAGTTGAAAAGCGCAGGAAAGCAGCTGAGAGAGAAGGAGAAAGTGAAAGCGAAAAAATGAAAATGGGGAAGGTCGAAATGTTGTAGTCGAATTTTTGTTCACGTTTGTTCTCGTTAAGTTGAAGATTTCATGCCAAAGTACAAACCTTAAATCAATTCTTCTTCGTAATTCTTCCCTAAACTAATCAATCGCCCCAAAACCCAGGTCCCCTTCCCCAGTTTTATGATCCCCAACCTAAGTTCGCTTGAGAGAGGGCTGCACTACTTGTTTAGCAACTAAGTGTATTTATATATATATATATATTTATATGGTAACGAGTCAAGAAGAAACACATATGTATGCGATCTTCAATCGAAAACGAGATAACGAAATCGAAATTGATATTGAAATCCCCGTAGGTGAGTTTATTTGCGGCATTTTGCACAGGTTTTGCTAGAAACGAATTTGGTTTACTTCGTATCGTATTCGTATTGCTATTATTGGTATTGCATTGATATTATATTGAATATTGTATTGGAATTATCCCTATAGAGTACGTGTAGCATTAAGCATTTAGCGAGAGTGCAACAGAGCAGAGCCGACGGAGATGTGGAGAACGGAACCGCTGGTTAAGTGGACCAACAGTCGGTTGATCAGGTCCCCCATACCGGGATGCCCCTATAACTACATAGGAGTAAAAAACTGGAGTGTTGAGCAAGCAATACGAGCGAAGGCCCCACAAGGCAGCCACCATTACTGCGGAAGCCCCAACTCGCAAAAACCCCTAAGAAAACAAACAAAAAGAAATCGTATTCCCTGTCAGGGCTTTTTTGATTTAGCTAATAGGTTATATAGGCTTACAAGTAGGAAACACAAACTACACACTACACTACCAACACACGGGGATGTGTCCCCTCTATATACAGTATATCTCTATATATAATATTATACATATTTTTTGAGGCGCACTCGTGCTGATGGAGTATGAATTGTCGAACAATCGTTGCCATATTTATTTCGCTATAAGTCACCAGTCCAAGTCGTGTCTATGTGTTGTACTTAGGTTTTAGCTGTGCCCACACACACCACACACACACACACACACAGTTCGTTTTAACTTGTAACCCTCGATGTTGTGTTTTGTTCTCTGTAGGATCATGTATTACCCTAGACTAGAATTTAGGCTAAGCTTCATTAAAATATATATATAATTAGGGATAGCATTAGCGATAGCCGATAACCGATAACCGAAGGACTGATCCTGTGCGAGTGTGTGTCGATATTTGAAATTGTGATGAGCAACAGCGACTGACTGACTGAAGAAATCTGATGAATTATCTCCAATACGTATATAGAGAGCGTGATCCGTATCCGTAGGGGAATAAGTACTACATATATAGAGAACATCCAAGCAATTCAGGTATGCGAACTAATCAAGAAGAATTCAAGGACTTCCAGCGAACACAGAGACTAACTACGAAGCAAACAAAAGCAAACAGAACTCTCTACCTCATTGTTGAAACGTTTGTAGCCGAGTGTGTGGCTCTTTAGCACCCGACAATACCTCAGATGCAGAACCAAAAAAGAAAAAAAAAGGATAAGAAGAGACAGAGTAGATCGAAGCTAGGTGAGGAAAAGTGGAAAGAAGTAAAGGAATCAGAAGAGATGAAGGACTTGCAGTGTAAATTTGAATACGTATTACGTGTAGTTAATGTACAGCATTCAAAGGGTCATCTCCATCTCCATCTCCATCTCCATATCCATCTCCATGTCATGTCATGCCATCTCATGCCCAGTCACGTCAGTCATACAACAGAAAAACACGCACACACACATCGCCACAGTCTAAGGACGCAGGACTCAGGACCCAACTCGAATCATCGCATTCCATTTTAGAGTTAGTCACGCGCAAGAAGACAACACCAAATCAAATCAAATCGAATCGAATCAAATCATTCCACTCGAATCATTCGAATCGCACTCATTTAGGCTAAGGCATACACTCGATTCGAGCTCGAACACTCCCAGGACAGCCACAAACTAGTTGATAAGCACCATTGGCATTAAAACTTACATATAACTTAGGTTTTTGAGATCAGGATACAATCATTTTGCACACACTTTAATTTGCATTTGGATTCACTTGATTTCCGATTCGAAAAGAGCTCCCCGATATGTGATATTTAATTCGTAATTTGCAAAACGAAATTGAATTTGAATTTGAAATTGAAATTGAAATTGGAAGGAAAAGCGAGGGATAAACTCAAGATCTGTGAGCATTGGCTTAGCAATTAAGTTCGAAAGAGTCTTAAGGTTATATATACTTGTATTTGGATTCGGATAAGGAACACCAACTGTGAGAGCATTAAAGATGATCTGAAATCAAATGAAATTTAAGGAAATGATATGTGGTATATTTTTTGGCTTGAAATTTGTAAAATTCGCATAGGAATCGAATTCGATCGTCTCTATTTTGGATATTGTACTTCGGTAAGCTTAGGTTTAGTTGTTCCCAAAAGCATGAAAAAAACACAATCAAGCACTTTTCCAACACACTCACTCATAACTGTGACAAAATTTATACACACAATCTGGCGTTCCGCATAAAATTCACCTAAGTTTAATCAAAATTAACAAAAAAAGAAACAAAAAAATGGAAAACAAATGAAATGTAAACAGTTTTGTGGCTGCTTCGAAGAAAGAAAAGTAAAATAAAATAATGGTAATCACTCGCTAAGTAGAATCGCTTCGGGTCCCCTAAGGACTCTCAGGCATAGGACTCTAAGCTCTAGGCTAAGCACGCTTCCCAACTAGCCCCCTTTGAAACCCAAGAAAAAAAGGATCAAGGGGGGCAATCATTATACTCATTTCTTAAACACTCATACACACACACACACGAATACAAATTAATGGAATAATTACCTCAGATTAGAATTTTTCTAGTTTAATTCTTACAAATATACATATAAATGTTAAATGACGGAAAAACCAAATGCAAAACTAACGAAAATATTATGAAAATCACTTATACACTCCACAAAAACAAAAAACAAAAAAATACCAAAAGAAAAAAGTTTAAAAAAGAAACGAGCATTTTTTTAATGGCGAGTTATGAGAAATTTTAATAGTAAAATTCAAGAGCAATTTATTATACAATGGCAACAACAAAATACCAAGTAATACCTAAGCAAAATACACAAATACATCAAAATGCATGCATCTCAACTAAAGAACTAAACCAAAAGTCATATAAACTACGAGTAACTAAATTAAATTTAAACTAAAGCAAACTTTTAACGATTCCCCACATCAAGCAACCGATTAAATATTATATATAGAGTACGAGTACTGCCCCCGCATTTATATAAATACTCATATATACATACCAAGAATCGCTGCCAAATATCGAAGCTGCCACGCCCACAGAAATCCCAAAAAATATTGAAATCCCAGCTCAAGAGCCGCTATAGAAACGAGGGGAGTTACCATTAACCTAGCGACTTTATACATGTATATCTTTTATCGTATATTGATCTTGGCTATTATTATTGCATTATTACGCATTACGCACTGCGAGTATCGTATATCGTATATCGTATATCGTGTATCGTATATCGAGTATCTATTATATATGGCATATATTGTATATGAAGTTTTCATTGTACTATTTAATAATCTATTGGAGATTGATCCTTGTATGTTTCGTTATAAGTATTTCATACCCATACACACTCATACTCATACTCACACGTACACACACACTCACATACACACACACACCAACACAGTGGCAGTGGACATCCTGTTGAATTTTTTGTCCTTCATTAATTTTAGGGAAGGCGGGACGGGAACCTAGATCCTGTGGCGTGGGCGTGGTCGCGCCTACTCACATAGATGAATTTCTGCTGCTCAGGTAAAGGCGTTGACCACGCCCCGCCCGGCTCAAGGACACGCCCACCACCCCCGCCCTCTCCTTTCATGGAGCTGAATAAAACAGGATGTATCGTGCCAAGGATTTTGTGTTAAAATTCCGTTTGTTTAGTTAAACTAGAATTCCGTCTCTTTCCCAACTCGAAAACTCACTCAAGATTCAAGATCTTTCAGGTGGAATCGGAAAAAGAACGATAATTTATCTATAAATATCGAAGTATTTCCCATCTCTACTTCCCAGAGCGAGAAAAGAATGAGTGGAAAGAGCACGAAAAGGATTAGAGGAGCCATAGTGGAATTTTGTTTAAGTTTTTTGTTTCGTTTCTATTATTGAAAAGGAAATTTATGCAAATAATAAGATAATAATATTAAACAAAGTACACTTTACCTTATTTAGATGCAATGAAACTTTAATTCCTTGAATTAGTCAAATTTGATTTTGGACCTGAACAAAAACAAAATACAAAAAGATAAAAAAAAAAACAAAAACACAAAAAATACAATTACATTTGTAAAGAAATCAAACAAATACTTGCTAAACAAAAATAGACAAATGTGCCGACAGGACGCGGGGTCAGTGTATGTCGAAGGATCTTAGGAAGAAAGCCCAAAATCTGAATCCAAAACGCCAACTAGCCCCGCCCCGATCGGCACTCCTCCATTTTGGATTTTGCGTTGAACAAGCAAACAAATCGAATATGAATATTTATTGTATCTCTTACTAAAAGCGAGCATCCTTTGATTTCCTTGTTGAAACTAAAGCAAATATACAAAGCGTCGAGCCAGCGGAGAGAAATTACAAAGTAACATTGAAAGATACAAAAACATGAACCTCAGCACTCCTGCATCCTACACAAAATGTAACGAAAATGCAAAAAAAGATAACCCTAAACAAATCCTAGCGAATCAAACGAAGAAAGCAGAAGGCAGAGAGCGGAGAAAGCTAAGAAGAAAGCGAAGCCGTAGAGAAGAAGCAGAGAAAGTCAAAGCATAAGTAAAAGCAGAAGCAGAAGCAAAAGCAAAAGCAAAAGCGCCCCTCCCCCTTTTCGAAAGTACAAATTGTTTTTATTGTGAGAGGATCTTTTATCGAAACAAAGTTGAATGGAAAGATGATCGATATATGTACATACATATATCGATCGATTGGTGTCGATAGGCAGGCAGAGTCTGAGGAACACATCGCGAATTCTGTTCGATCCCATAGTTTCAGCCCAACTTTGCTTCCGAAAAACTAAAACCGAAACCCAAAACCAAAAAAGGCTTACCAAAACAACTTGTGTAAAACTAATATTTAACTTGGAGAATGCAATCCAGTAGACGCTTATCGATAACAGCAGCAATAATCATTTGCCAGCTTCTCTCTAAGCTAGCACTAAAACACACAACACACGCCCACACAATCACACCTCATCCACATTCATCCACACTCATCATTGGCATATTAAATGATCAAATTAAAAAAAAAAACTAAAACAAACAAAAAAAA
>JAEIIH010017705.1:0-10514 GCA_018904745.1 Drosophila orosa | reverse complement strand
GCTTGTTAGAGTTTTAAAGAACCTATACTTAATTTTTTATGGTATTTTACTATAAGTAAATACGGTGTTTTCCAACTTTGATAAAGTGATAGAAAAGTCATATCTTAAAGCCACTTAAGTCATTTTTAATGCTGCATATTATTGTCATAATTAAACATTTTGCTATCAACTTGTGGTAGTATTAACATGTGTAATATTTGTTTATTATTGTAACGTTTATTATTTTATAGAAGCAATATATTTGTGTTAAAAACGGAATTGTTTTATAATTTAGTTTAATTCCATAGAAGAAAGCAGTCATAATATGAAGCCCTTGCAATACTACCATAATGTTCCATGGAGAATTTAATTTAGGAAACCAATTTGTGTTAGAAATGGAATTATTATTATTATTCTGCAATTTGTTTTAATTCCATAGAAGAAAGTAGTCATAATTTGGAGCACTTTTAAAGCTTCTATAGAAATATTACACAGAGAAGGTCAGGCTTGAATTAAGCCCTTGTACTTATGCCTTTAAATTTATATATATTTTTTAAGAAAAGTACATTCCAATAAAATTTTTTCCGAGTGCCTTTTGTATGATTGCTTCTGCTGTCTTTTTGTGTGCTCACTCGCAAAATACGCAATTACCCGCACCCTGCAATCGGCAGCACCGCGCCGGCACCACAAGTCGCTCCACGTCGTAGATGATGATTTGCGTCTCCCACTTGTCGGCCCCAAAAATTAATCAAGCCCCAGGAATAAGGATACGAAATAAGGCAGGAGCACTGCCAGAAGTCTGCCAAGAGGCTGTCACTTTAATTCGGTTTACATGTGCCGCCAACACCGAAATTAGTTTAGCGTGTCAGTTCCTGGCAAAGCTCACAAGTCAGGGGTACACAGTTTGCCCACTAAAAGCCCCAAATCAGGATGAGCAAATCCCCGGCTTTCGTTTTAAGCTCTTAAAAGGGGGACTGGGGGAGGTTGTGCTTACGCACACTTTCGATTTATGAAGACAAATCGTCAAAAGAGGGCCGAGGCGTACTAAAGATTTTATAAATTACTTCGATCCTTTGGCCTAAAGAGATGTCAAAAAAATAAGATGATAAAAAGGGAGTCTACTTTCTAGATAAGAGTTCATGAAAGTTGTAAAGCCTTTAAATGTGGGAAAATGTCTCAAGGAAAATCGTTATTTTTGAAAGTTTTAAGGTTCAGGGTTTAAAGAAAACAATATTTGAATGTAAAGAATAAATAGTATCTATTTCAGGTAATTTATTCCACCTTTTCTCCATAATCGATGATTGCCTCTTGAGTCTAGACTCTGGACTATTGTTGGCCCTGTCATAAAAGTTCCCATGGCTTTTTCAATTAGCATAACTGCTGACAGTGTCATCCCAAAGAGAAGTACACACTCACTATACACTGCGCCGAATATCTCTGGCCTCTTATCATTGCCGTCGCTGTCGCTGACGCAACATTTGGGCTTTGTTTAATTATGATAAAAACAAATAATAATAAAACCTCAAAAAGAATATATGTACAGGGGAAGAAATCACATTTTCTGTAAAATTTGAGGTAGATATAAAGTGCTTCGCAGAGGTATGAGTGTCGTAATCATCGGGGCAGATATCTATTGTTGAAAAAAAATCCACAAATTAAATGCCATTTGCGGCTTCATTCATATACCGATAAGGTGGAAATAAATTTAATGTGTTTTCAGTTTCGGACTCTGCACACATCGGGCGAACGCAAAAAAATAATGCTCGAGAGCAGCGCACAGTGCTAGAATATATACCAAAAAATAAATGTATATTCAATAAATCACAATTAAAAAAGGGAATTACCAATATTCACAATTATGCTGCAGCAGCAGAAGCCGAAGCAGTCGCCGCAAAAGAGGCGTCCGCGGCGCGAGGGCGTGGCAAGCAAGTAATTGGAAACTGTATCATTAATAGTCATTAACTCTGATTGGACAAGTGGCGGATTGTCAGGTCGCGTTAAGTGATGTATGTGCATTATAATTAATGGGTTAGCAGTCAGCGCGTACCTGCAGCAAACCAATTAAAATTGCGAATAATATTCAAATGAGTCAGGAGGAGGCAGCAGGCGGAGAAGACCCCCATTAAGCGAC
The DNA here is from genome assembly GCA_018904745.1 of Drosophila orosa. Taxonomy (NCBI): domain Eukaryota; kingdom Metazoa; phylum Arthropoda; class Insecta; order Diptera; family Drosophilidae; genus Drosophila; species Drosophila orosa. Next base: position 8,404 of record JAEIIH010017705.1, on the reverse strand, counting down.
CGCATGGAAATTGGGTCAACAGTACACCGAAAACCCCTACCTCGAGTCCAAAGTTGAAGGTTACCCGTACAAGCGTTGTCGACTCCCTCATCAATCATCTTTGGCCGCGGACAATGGGAGTGACCCAAAAAGCAAATAACCCCGGGACTGGACAGGAGTCGACCCCACCTTGAAGACGAACGGACAGAGCAGCTGATATTGGGTATTACCCAATGCGAAAATCAATAACAAATGATGTTAACTGCCAATTTTTGCCACATAGGCAACTTACCGTCCTCAAGAGCTATGCGAGTTATGGGCCACTGGATACTGGCCAGTGGCCAAGGGATGTGGGTGGGGGGTGCAGAACTGTGGGTAAATGTTTCCAAAATAGTCGCATCAAATGAAAGGACCTTGGGGCCGTGATGTTGTCCTGCTATTAGGTTTTGTCCTATCCTGTCTTGGCTTCCGCCTTTGCTGGTAATACAAAGCGAATACGCACTTTAATCGCACAAAGCCGTGGGCGTACATGGGTATGCGAGGGTTGCTCAAGGGTTTTGGCATAAAGAATCAAGGAATTTATTACAGGAGTACTAAAGTCCTACAAGCTCTACGATTTCAGCAAATCTCCTGTAGCTTTCATATAAAATTATCAGTTACTGTGCAAATATTTCTTAAATGTTTATTTAACTAAACTTTCTCTCAAACTTTAGATTTTGATCTTAGCTCAGTCAGCAAAAAATTAAACTGATAAAGTTTCTAGCCTAGAAACTGAAACATATATATTTAAATAATTAACTAAGGCTTCTTTCTTTGTTATCAGATAATTCTTTCTGCTGCCCTCGAAACCAAGTTACCAGGTTTACAATGTTCCTTTTCTCCTGGCCTTTTGTGTTATGTTACACCCTCGTCCTTGCCACATATCCTCGCAGTCCATAACTACACAGCATAGAACCGGCTGGTGGAGAGGACATGTGGGTAATGGGACATGTGAGCCGATTTCGTGGGTGGTTTTCAAAAAGCCGCCGTCAACACAAAAATCATTGGCACAAAACAAAGCTGTCAATTTGCCAGCAATTTCCCGTGTGCCGCCGCCGCCGCCGATGTTGCCGTCGATGGCGATGACAACCAGGAATGCCACAAACAACCTCGGCGCGGCCATGGCAAAAACAACGACAAAACGCTTGAGGCACCAAGCACAGGAAATTGCACGCATAACTATTAAGTGGCATGCTTCCAGGGGGAAATGGGTTTGATGGAGGAGGTGGTAGGATCAGGAAGCAGGGAACAGGCACTCATAATCATTGGCCCTTTTATGGCATCATTTTTGCCCCAATTCCTTCCATCAAATGACCCTTAAAACACCAACCAACACCCCACAGACATCAAAGAAAAAAAATTTTAAAGGAAAAGTTTAAGGGTTTGCCAATATACCGGATGAAAAATTTTAAATGCTTTAAAATTACCTAGAGGCAAAAAAGGTTGACACAATTTTTGAAACAGTATCAGGAAATTGAGGAACTTAAGGAAAAATTATCCTTTTTAAATTATGTTTCATACTTTTTATTGTGAGGAAGAAATAATGAAAAATTTAAAAGACTTCTTTGGAGTATACTAGACATTATCCTGGTGTTTTTTCTCCTGAGTCTCTATAATTCTGAATCGCGTCTAGCGTTAGGCAGGTCAAGAAAAGGAAAAATAATTAAATAAGTTTTATATTTCCCAAAAAACAATTGCATTTCAAAGAGTTGTTTTAATAGTTAAGAAATATTTTTAAACATATGTCGCGTTTATTAATTTCAAAATAATATTAACCACTTGAAGACCATTCAATTTCCGTAATGTGAGGTATGTTTAGATTAAAATAAATAACCTTTAACAGTTTATAATTACTAAGTAAACTCCTTGTTCAAATAACAACCCTAAATACAATACCCGCATTTCTAAGTGATAAATAAAGTTAATTACTTTATAAAAACCACCCATTTCAGAGTAATTAATATGCATTTGTAAAGTTGCACTTCTGCACACGACAAATCTCTGGCTAAAAACGAGTAAAATTAATAATTCATGCATTTTCGTGGCAGTGCAAGAGCTGCAATTGCACGAGTGACTGACTGCAACCTGTTGCAAGTCTTTCAGCAGTTTTTCGCAAGATTAAAGCTCGCGTGCTGGCAAAATGCATATCATGGGGTTTCGACAAATGGGAAGGGAAAGTCCCAGGAATGCTTATAGAGAAATCATGCAAATGTGCCAATAACTGATGCAATTTATTCCAACCAACGCCGCAACACGCAATTTGGCGCACGCTCAAGAAATGAAATTCAATCAAAAGAAAATAAGGATAGTGCTCACGAATGGGGAATGCAATTGGCCAAAGAAATTGGGGAATTGTGTTGGCTCTTCTAGCCCTACTTTTATGGCCACCCAAGCCACCACCTTGAACTCTTCCTTCTTGCCCTTCCTGGAGCAGCAGAAGGGGTCGTGGTCGTGGCAAGTCATTAAACAAGAGGCAAACGCCAAGGCCCCCGAAAGGAAGTTACTTTCAGTTACAGATACTTTTGCTGCCTGCTCCGAATTTTTGTTATTCTTCTGTTGAAATGAATTCGTGACGTTGTCGTGTTTATCAGGCTCCAGTTATTCCCTTCACGACTGCTAAATATTACAGCGAAAGCGCCGCGGTGCTCTCCTCCCGGATAGTGCTACTTTGTTGCTATTGTTTTGCGGGATGCCTTTTAGCATTTTGTGTAATTGTTTTGTGGGAAATAGTAGTAAAAATATATATACAAGCTTGAGTGGACGCGTTCCAGCTTTGGGAATACACTGGAAGCGTAATGGGTAATTTTTTTTAATTGTATTAAATATATTACAACGTTTTAAGAGGTTTATATCAGTGCTTTTTTTGATTTGTGATTCATATTGTTTGGTTTAAAAAAAGGGGGAACTTTCTTTATAATTTTCTTCTTATGAAGAGGTTAAGAAAGAATTTAATGAACTTATAAATACCGAGTCATTTTTTAAGGATATAATTTAAAAAATACTTTTAAAATATTAAAACTTATTTTTAAACCTTGAGTTTTTGGATTGTCTAATTTTTGTGACCTACAAAATATATCTTTAGATGGGATTAAGGCCTTGGGTAAGTCTTAGTTACACCTCAACCCTTTGCTCGGTTTTTTTTATCAGTTTGTCCCTGAATTCGCACTTGGGAATTTCAGATCCTTGTAGCAAGAACTGCAGCTATAATTCCCAAGTTCAAATACAGATACAAACTCCTAAAAACCTTAGAATATATAACAAATAATTTCATTTACAAATAAAGAACATAATAAACACAAATAAATAAAAATAATACATTTAATAAGCATTTTATAAATCAAAACAAATTAGTCTCCAATTTCTATTACCAATTTATAATAACAACAAATTGCTTTCCCCACTTTCTCTCAGTGCCTGCCCTTTTGGTACATAATAGTTGTGCTTCTGGGCTTGGCATGACTCGGCGATGTCTTACTGCTGACATAATTGATATGGGCCACCTAGAACAGTTTTCTCCAAGTTCTTTTTTTTCCCCCATTTTCCCCCGGACCGGCGCAATTTTTCGTTACTTTTTCTCGTCCTGCAGTTGGCGTGTGCCGGGCTATGTACACGCAATCCTGCTAAGCCAGGGACTCTCCTGCGAACAGCGGACTCCTGACTCCTGGCTCCTGGCTCGCTCGTCCGTGCTCCATACTCCGGCACGCAAGTGGAGCCCTAGAAATGGCTTCTTGTGGCCAAAAAATATTCGCTAACCACTTGCGGGCTGCTTTTCGCTGGCACTCTCCGGACCGCCAGAGCCCATTCAGTTTAAATTTAACTCGCGGCGGGCCAAGTACACGAAAATCGAGCAACGAGCTCTGGCCGAGCGGCAAAAACAGAAAGAACTTCGCTGTGTTCCGTTTCGGAAAAACAAAAAGTGCTGCACAAATATTGGTTGTTGTCCCGTCATTAAAAGCGCATTTTGTTTTGCCAGCTAATTACGAAAAGTGAAGGACGGTGAATGAAGGGGAATACCCCGCTGCGCAAAAATATGATGTATTAATTTCAAGTGACACAAAAAAAAAAACAAAAAACCAACAAAAAAAAAACCCCGGGCACGACATTGCCCCAAAGTCAATTCCCCATTTGGGCTCCATGTTGAAACCGGGCGACAACGAGGTGGGTGTTGTTCTATCTGAGCCATCAGGAGTCCCGGATCCGGTGCCAACGGAACCATCGGAGCCAACGGAGAGCCGCTTCAGCCGGCTGACCGTCATTACCATCGTGGTCGTTGCCGCCGTTCGCGCCATGAGTCGTCTGAGGCGTGAAAGCAGCCGTCAAAGCGTCATCACCGTCGAGCTGATACAGTTCATAATTCAGTATCGCGCCAAGGAGACGCAGGAGAAGAAGAAAAGGTGCAGTTCCAGTGTGTGTGTTTATAAAACTATAAAAAAAAGCCATGTTTTGTGTCTCTGAAATGCAGCATGCCCTGCTATCCGAATGGTATTAATTACAAAATAATTCTAAATTCATACGTTCAAAAAAAAACCCAAGCAAAGTAGAACAAAGCCAAGCTTGGTTGACCATATAAACATCCCAACCGCAACAATATACTACATATACTCTGTGCACTGGCTAGGAAATGCACAGAAAATAAATTCACATGACAAATGGTCGCCACAGTTTATGGGGAGTGTTATGTAAGGACAATGGTGGGGAGGACATTTGGGGAGGGAGAGTCCTGTTTTTGGGAGTGTTGAAAAGAAATATTCGGCCAGGAAGTTGAGAAAAAATAAGAGGGGAAATTGAAAAAAAGGCATGGGGTTTCTGCTTAATCTTCATGTTTTATTCTTTCTTTAGAAACCAAAAATGTTTAATAAATTAAGAGTAAAGTGTGAGGTTTTTTTAAAATTAATTTGAGGCAATTAGCTTCCTTTTTATTAATAATATTTCATTTTAGAGACTAAACCTTAATAAATACTTCGTTTTCATATGTCCCTATTCCTTTTCAAGTTGTTTGCAATTTTTATGAGGTTTCTTTGAGATCAAAATAACATTATAATCATAGTTTCCTGATTATTAAGTATAGACACTTTCTATAGAAAAAGTAGAGAATATTCAAACTTGAAGCTCAACTAAAATCCTGCTCTAAAACAATTTCAGAATTATAAACATAGAAATTAAGTTGTTCCCCGAAGGCTCAACTATAGATAGTTACCATAGAAATAGTTGAGAATATTCCAACTTGAAGCAAAACTAAAATCCTGCCCTATAACAATTTCCATAATTAAGTAAGGGTTCTTAAGTCCTTTTCAAGGAATTCATTTACCCACAAACTTAAGGAATTAAGCCCCCCATCCCCTCCTGAGACTAAAACCCCTTTCACTATGTTATTTAACAATTTTCTGCCTCAGTTTTGACCCCCTTATGCAAAACCCAAATCTGTAATTAATTTTAGCATATTAATTACAAGAAGGCCTTTGCCTTTTCAAGTACTATAAAGTACCTAAGCTTTCTTAAGTGTTTACAATATTAATATATGATTTATTTGCTAGAAATTAAATTGTATTCTCAAGTAAAATAAAGGCTAATGAATAAGTTTTTCAGATACCAACATATTTAATGTTAAAAAACTGTTTTGGTTAACCCAAACACCTTGCTAGTTATGCAACAGCCACTAATTACATCGCTGAATTCCTGTCTCCTTACTTAACACAGCAAATGTTGTGGTTTGGCATTAATGATGTGGTCACATAACCCGGCACAGTGGGTGGCATCAGCTCGTGTCATCTCATAAGCCAAGAGCTCCTTGGCTGCTGGCACCATGGATTAGGAGAGAGGATGAGGCCACTGTCTGAGCTCTGAAGTTTGTCTAATTAACCATAATTGAATCTTCCGCTAATTTGCTCCAGTCAAAAGCGCTTCAGACAGTCTCCTGGCCTCACACTCTGGCTTCATCTGCTACTTTCAGGCTTCTAAAGAGCGCTTAAGTGCTTTGAAGCTTTGGACAAGAAGAAAATGTCGAGAGAAATTAGTGAAAAATGATATTTCCAAGAAAAAATGCCATCTTCGTTAGAAATTTTATAGAAATTAATACTTGATACTCCACATTTTCCTAATAAAATGTTACCTTCATCAAATTTGGGGCATAACATGAAATAATTTGATTTAAATTTAAATTTTAGGGAAATGTGCAAAAAAAATAGTGTTGATTTCTCTAAAAATCGAATTTTAAATAAATATGAATAAAATGTAGAGAGAAATTAGTGAACGTTTTTATTTCCAAGAAAAAATTCCATCTTCGTTAGAAATTTTATAGAAATTAATACTTGATACTCCACATTTTCCTAACAAAATGTTACCTTCATCAAATTTGGGGCAGAACATGAAATCATTCTATTTAAATTTAAATTTTAGGGAAACATGGTAGGAAATTAGTGCAGTTTTCTCCAAAAATCAATTTTCAAAAACTTTTCATTTCTGTTAAGCAAATAAAAAGCTTGTGAAAATATTTGCTAGCTCACAGAATTATAATTTAAAATACTGTTTTATTTTGTGGTTTTAGACATTGAAAGAATAATTTTTGGAGTTCACATTTTGGGTAATTTTCTATTTTTTCTAATTCTACTTGTTAATTATTATTCTAACTCCATAAAACAAAACACTATGAACGAAGAAATAGTTAACAAAATGTTCTTTAATTTATGGAACTTTATTAATAGAAATATAATAATGATAACCATGTAAATTGTATATATATTTTACATTTATAGATAGACCAGCTCTGTAAACTACATTTAAATACATTTTACTCTAAAAGGAACCCGAAAACCTTCCCCATTTATTCAAGGACTTTAATCTTGTACTAGATTTACAGTCATAAACATTTCCCTACATGTATTTAAGGTGTACATCATATTTTTAAGCGAAATCTGAGTTGTGTCCAACAAGAATGAGTGTTGGCATGGAAATGCATTGATTGGGTGTCTGACAAAGAGGGGCAGACTGCCGTCTATAATAGACCAATTAGTGGAGATTCCAAAGTGTGCGTGTGGGCCAATTAGGAAGAAGTCCTTGGGGTTCCTTTGGATTCCTTTGGATTCCTTTGGATGCCTTTTATTCCTTTTATTGATTGAAAGTTTACAGACCGTTTTAGTGACAACTTTGACGAGTACAAGTTGTAGCCTCCAGCGCACGAATTCTACTAGCTGTTGTCGTTGCCGTTGCTGTTCTTGACGTTCTTGATGTTGCACCTACTAAGCACAGAGATACATATACATAACACACATCTTTGGCATGCAATTAAGAAATTCCCACCATAACACCCACCTGCCACACGAAAAAGCATGCTACTGCTGCTGCCTGCCCTTGTCAGCTTTTTGCCAAAATAGCCAACTCTTTGCACCTTCCCTCCAAACACCGAAGAACCCATTCCACCAATCCCAGCCCCCCTCTATAGAGATGTTAACTAGCTAAAGCAACTGTATCTGTGTATCTGTATCTTTAATAACTGTTACCTTAACCAAAAACAACTCACTAACTTTAAAGTTTCTACACAACAACCAAAAAACTAAACTTTCGTTTCTATCCCCGAAGAGAAAACTTTCCTTTTTCCGTGCCAAATTGTAACCCACACAATGACTTTAATTTTGGTTTTCATTTTTCTCTTATTCTTTTATGTATAAACTTGGCTTTCATTTGAGTTGAATTTAACTTAAGCTTATCGAAACTCAAAAGCTGATAACCAATTAAAGATTCGGTATAATTTTTTGTACATTTATTGAGTATTGTTTTTTGGTAACTGATTAACCCGGAAGAGCACTTTAAATGCAATTGAACTAACAAGTGTTTTTCTCTTCCCCCCCACGAAAACCCCATCTGTGCAGGCGCCTGGCGGACGAGGACGATGAGCTGTCAGAGGTGCAACCGGATGCAGTGCCGCCGGAGGTGCGCGAGTGGCTGGCCTCGACCTTCACCCGCCAGATGGCCACCAGCCGGCGCAAGAGCGACGAGAAGCCCAAGTTCCGATCGGTGGCCCATGCCATCCGCGCTGGCATCTTTGTGGACCGCATGTACCGACGCGTCTCCAGCTCGGCCCTCACGGCCTTCCCACCGGACGTGGTCAGGATGCTCAAGGTGAGTGTGGCAAAATTATTGGATTAAATGACATTAAATGGGGAAATCTAGTAGTTTACCTTGCTTTAAGCAGTTTTTATTAAAATTTATATAAATAACAAAAATAATAACAGTTATTAGCTTTGAAAGTGAAATCAGCTTAGATTTTTTTTAATTTTAGTTACTTTATTAACACTCAAGCGGCAACACTGCGTATGAGTAATATTCATTGAATATATCTTGTAAACCAAGCCCCCACAACACATTTAAACCTTTGAGAACCTGCCTTAAA
>JAEIIH010017698.1:0-33936 GCA_018904745.1 Drosophila orosa | reverse complement strand
TAAATTGTATGCAATTATGATATTGGACCAAACCGAGTTTACTGGAAGGTAAAGGAAAATACAAATGTGACTGCCGGAAAATACTCTTCTAACACATAAAAGAAGCGAAAATAAAGATAATTAATTGAATTAAGAAGAAAGCGTGTTTGGTAACCCAAAACAATTTTTATAATGTAAAAAAAAATGGCTAATCTTATTTGTCTATAATTGAAGAACAAAAAAGTTTGCGCCGACATGCTGACTCCACCTTATGACAGATAAGCGTGGGAATTGTTTTGAGTGGAATGTTTTTGTTTTTGGTGTTTTTCGGTATGTTAAATTGTGCAAGTAAACGCATGATAAGCCTTATCAAGGCAATTTATTGGCTACGCTTAAATACGCTGTCACCGCTGAGACAGCATTAAATTGTAAAAGATTGTAGACTGATGTCAAACAGGTTACTCCCGTTGACTGACTGATAACCTCAGGCAAAACTCGTTGATAAAGCTTATCGCTTTTTAAGAGCCGTTTATTGAGAGACCAAGTGAAACAGTTTACTTCCAGAAGCCAGAGCAATCAGATGGCCGTAAAGAAGATCGGGCTTTCCCTCCTTTTTCTGGCTGTGATAGGCGGAGCCCAGGGATCCAACATTCTCGGGCTGTTCGCCAGCCTAAGCCCGTCCCACTTGGTTATCCAGATGTCGATGGCCCGGATCCTGGCGGAGAGAGGCCACAACGTAACGGTGGTGACCGTCTTGAAGCCTCCGCTAATGCACAGGAACATCACTCACATTCTAGTGCCGCTCAACAAGGAGGACCTGCAATCCTTCAACACCGTTATAGCCAGTTTGGCCAACACGAACAATGGGAGCGTCTACTTAACCATGTTACGGTCGGCCCAGAAATTGAGTGAGGCATTCTCCAAGATGGGCGCGGTGATGAAGCACCAGGTGGTCAGGGATCTCTACGAGCATCCGGACAATAGGTTCGATCTGGTCATCGTGGGATACTTTATGAACAGCTTTCAGCTAGCCTTGGCCCACAAACTGAAGGTGCCTCTGGTGGTGGCCGTCTGCAATCCCCCAACATTCATCGGGGACATAATTGGAAACCCCTGGGAGGTCTCCTACGTGCCGGCGATGCACTCAGCTCAGGAAGTTCCCATGGACCTTGGGAAGCGTGTGCTCAATATCCTTGGCAACTGGGCCCAGCGGCTGTTCACGGCCATTAACGAGTATGGCAACGCCAAGACATACAGGCAAGGGACAAATAAGCTGATCGGATTGCACCTCCTATTTCACGACTATTTTATAGAGAAATCTACGGAGATGATCCCACTCTGCCGGCCTACGGTGATCTGAACAAGAATATTTCGCTCATATTCTTCGCTTCCCATGGTATCAGCGAGGGACCCATCAGGCCCAATGTTCCGGCCGTGGTCGAGGTGGGAGGCATTCAGGTCAAGGACCGTCCAGATCCTCTGCCCCAGAACATTGCGGAGTTCCTGAGCGACGCTCCACACGGAGCTATTCTCTTCAGTCTGGGCTCGAACGTAAAGAAGGATCACCTTCTGCCCGAAACAGTGCGGAAGATGTTCAATGTCGTGTCGAAGCTGAAGCAGAAGGTCATCTGGAAGTGGGACGATCTGGAGAGCATTCCGGGCACTTCGGACAATATTCTCTACTCCAAGTGGCTGCCCCAGGACGACATCATGGCCCACCCGAGCATCAAGCTCTTCATTACCCATGCGGGCAAGGGCGGTGTAACCGAGGCCCAGTACCACGGCATTCCGATGCTGGCGCTCCCCGTTTTCGGGGATCAGCCCACCAATGCCAATGCCATGGTACAGCAAGGCTTCGGCCTAATGCAGAGTCTGCTCACCCTAGACGAACAGTCCTTCCACGAGGGCATCCGAGAGGTCCTTGAGAATCCGAGGTACGCGAACGCAGCGAGGACCTTTTCGAGGCTCTACCGTGATCGCCCGATGAGCGTCCGGGAAACTCTCGTGTATTGGGTGGAGTACGTGATCCGTCACCATGGAGCTGCTCACCTTCAGAGTCCGGTGGTGCACATGAGCTACATAGCCGCCAATAATTTGGATATATATGCCTTAGTAGTTTTAGCGATAGCTGTTATTTTCCATACTTTAAAACTAGTTTGTCGGCTTCTGATTAAAAAACTTGGTTCGAAAAAGACAAAAAGTAAGCCGAAGTCAAAGATGCAGTGAATAAATTAATTTTTTTAACTGTTATCTTGGTGTGTACATTTTTCTTTTATCAAAGTAGGGGCATACTCTCGGATTTGGCCGCAATAAAATCGATCTTATTGTTCTTTCAGCCAGCTTGCGCATTTTGTGTTTATATATCTTTATTTACTTCGGCGATATGCCTCCGCCACTCCCATGGGCTGAGTAAACTTTCCTGTCCACATAGTTGCCAACTTTATTACAAAAATTCGCAGCATACATCTGCGCACCGCCGTCTCATTGTAGTCTGGGTTTCCACTCCAATGCCAATTTGCAATGCACTAGAAATTCTTCAAAGTTGGCTCTGCCAGGGTGGTGCTGGATCTGAACAACATTTTGCAATAAGCAAATTTCAATTGAAATAGCAAACGTAAAAGGCATGCGGCGAACTACCAGCTCCACTTCACTGCAGAGCCCCACATAACGTGGTCGACGGGCGCCGAGCACCGAGCACCGAGCACCGAACACCGAACAACAAAAAAGTATTTCAGAAATCTCGGCATTGTTTTGTGTTTTCTCGTTTGTGACGGAGAGCAGCGGAGGTGTATATGGAAATGCCAATTGAGAAACCGGCGGCGGGAGCCAAGAGTTAGCAGGGAAAGTATTCGCTCAAAGTCGCGGGTGGTCTTAACTAATTAATATTGTTTCGCAGATTCTCGCCGAGTGAGAATTTGAGGAATTTCATTGGGACTGGAGAAACAGTAGGGAATTATTTGATAATCTAAAACTAGTTAGTTAATATCGGGTGTAAAATAAATTAAGCTGCGAAGTTGCATTCGTCAGACCTTTGGTTGTCGTTACAAAATGTAGTCAACCTTAATGATATTATATTTCTGCGAAGATCGCAAATATAGATAATTGTATGTTAATCTATGTTTATTTTATATAAATTTATGATTCTTTTAATCAAAGGTTGATTAAAGCTAAGTAGAAAATAAGAAGCGAGAAACGTGATGGTATCGATGTTTTTACATATTATTTTAAGTTCAGCAATTCGATTAAAGATTTATTGTTTAACAGGTAGGGGAAATTAGGGAAAAGGGTTTTAAATAATCAAGAAATTAAAAATGTATAAAAAATGTTAAATAATTGGGAAAGTTTTATGTCGTTGGCTCTAAGTGGCTCTAAGTGAGTATATTTCTGGAAATGATATGCCGTATGCTATAATAGTTGCATATTTAGGGCCATTACAATGTTATGTTTAAATTTCAAATATCGTGTGAGCGTATCAAAACAAAAATAACTCATGATGTTGCTTTTCTCAGACAATATTAAATTAATAAAAGATTATTTTGTTTGATGTATTTTTTTGGTTTTACCAGAAAATAATAATGAAAAGGGTATCCCATTCAATTTTTAATTTTTAAAAGGAGTACATATAATACAAAAGCCTAGCTTCTACACATCTATTAGTGAATGGTGTATACCCTCTTTGAATTCTTTATTTCCGCAGCCTTAATTTACTTTGTCAAATATTTATCTACTCTTAGCCATTTAATTGCATAATGTACCACTTCAGTGGCACCTCAGGCATAAACAATCCGTGCATTCAATCTAATTTCAGCCCCGAAACCAGTTCTAACCCCCGGCTTGGACAGAAGGTTCTCACTGATGTTGGCAGTTTGTTTAATTAAATTTGGAATAACAATGGAAGAGAAAAACGTATCTGCCGATCTGAGCGATCCTCTGTAAACAGTTTCCCGGAATACCTTTTCAAGTGGCTGACATAAAAAACACTCAAAAAGCTGTGAAACTGCGCCTCGACAGACAGGGGAACGGAACTCGCCGCGTCACGGGCATTGTCGAATGAAATCATTTTACGCAGCAGTCAGGACATAATTCATAAGGTCGCAGGGGACGAGTTGGGATTCCATTCCTGTTTCCCGATCGAGGCTGTAACCCACCCCATAGCACGGCGTGGAGTGCCGTGAAACCGATATGTCTCAATCAGAAGGCTTCTGGCCGTGCAATTTGCACCCCGCACGTGGCCAAGTGCAATTGCAATTACTTCCAGAGTTCGAAATTTAACGATGGGAACACGCAAATTGCTCGGGCTACAAACCCTTGGCCAAAATTTGATTTCAATGATGCTCATCAGAGCGCCTGCCTGCGTGGGAAAGTGTTCTGCTGCGGTTTGTCCCGCCGACTCTCGCTGATCTTCCGGCGGAGTTTGCAAAGGCGTGGCTGGAATGGCAGTTTTCGGCGGCTCTACACTTTAAATTGCTTTCGAACGCTGCGGCATTGTGGTAAATTATGGAGACAAACGCAACGAGGCGAGTTTCTCGTCCACGCTGCGCGTTTGTGGGCAGGACTTTTCAATTTTGCATTGCTTTGTTTCCAATAACCACTTCGCATTGCATTTCATTTGTTTTTCCATCAACGGGGAGTTATTTCGATGCTTTTGGGGGGCGGGCAGGGCTGGTAGGTAATTCAAATTTGTTGCTGCGTAAATTGAAATGCTACGAAAGCGCATAAACATTCCAATCAATTTGTTGGCAAATGAATTATGCATTGAAAATTGCATCGCTTGGTTTTGCGGCCTGCATGCGGGTGCTGGCAAAGGGTTGCGAACTATTGACGAAATCGGCAAATATGTTTAAAGTTAAAGCTCAAATATGCAGGGTCGATATGCTAAATTGCTACATTACAGAATGAGAGAGAGAGATTAGTTTGCATTCTAGTTGCAAGGAAGTCTATGCCCAGCTTTCTAAAGGGGCAAGAAATACATTAAGATATATTTTGTTAATTACGGAAATCAATTCCTAAGAGCTTTTCATTTTCGGATGTCTTAGGCATGAGCGGATACACACTCGTTTTATATTCTTAAGACGTAATATACATGTTTAAGTTTCAACGTTTATCAAATAAAAATACATTTAAATAGATATTTTCTTCAATAGAGATGTAATTTCTCTCAATGAAATGTAATCTCTTGTTTGATTTAAGTTTTAAGTTTGGTTTGGTTTAATTAAACAGTTGACTTAAGCATTTAATGCAAACATAAGCCTCAAAACTTAACAATTTTTACCACTCTCAACTTCTTTGACATGGCAGGATCGACTCGTGTATAAAAATTATATTATAATGTATTATATCATAATAATTTATTATACCATAATAATTTATAAGAACAAAAACTGTTTATTGACTTATAAAAGTAACTGCTTTGGATTTACTTTAAGTCTTGTAAGCCAAATCCATTATCCACATACATTTTTTTTGTAAGCAAAATAGACTATTTGTAGAGTCTGCAGCGCATATTTTTTTTGGCTGGCACTTTTAACAACCTCACTTCACTAAGCCTTGTTGTGACAAGATTTCCCCGACATTTTGCATAATTAAATAGTACACATATTTTATTATTTTTCCAACACTTGCGCCTATGTTTTCACAAAACTGCAGCACTTCGAATTGCGCCGCCCAAACAATCGTAAAAACACCGGGTCGAAACGCAGCCAATCTGCACTCCCCGGTGGTCAAATAAAATCAATAAACCTTAAAAATACAATATTTTACGCATAAATACCTTTTTTAAAACGCTGCACGCGACTGAAAACGGCGCAAAATACGTTTTCTCGATCAAAAAACGAGCATAAAAACGCGCCGGGGATTTGCTGAATGCGTTTTTTGTCGCCTGGCCAACGGCGACAACCAATTTGTAATCAAAGTAATTTTAATGCAAATTTTATATGTTACTGCACGTAGTTGCAGTGCACCGCCCAGAGGCGTAGCAAGGGCCCTGCCGGCCACCAACTGAGCCCGGCCAATAACATAAAAGCGTATATAAATAAGTACAAAAGTGACCGGCACTGGAAAAGTCTGAAAAGGGTCGCGAAAAACTGGCGCTTAACTGTGGCCGTGGACCCCGCAGTCAGGCATCCAGCCTCCCTGCTCCCAGCTCTGAATTCCCAGTTTCCAACTCAACGTTTGCACTTCTGCAGCAGGGTTTGTTTATTCAAATGATTTTATGACTTTTCAGAAAAACCAAATGGTGACAACTTGTGGCCCTAAAAGTTGAACATTTTGTGGCCAAATAAAGTGAAAATTTAAAATAAAAAATTGATCGTAAGGTTGCGACCTAAAAAGGGTAAAATCGAGGTGGACACTATGTAGACAACGACCAGGGAGTACCCTTTTTATAAATTAAACCATGGCATTAACTCTTCCTTATAAAGTAACCATGATTTTATTCAATTATTATTCCAAAACTTGTCAAAACAATAAGAAATACATACCTTTCTTAAAAGAATATTATAGTATAAGCATATCTGTTTGCCTTAGCTGCATTAAGACCACTTCAGAAAATATGATGCCCATAGAGCCAAGGGCATACTCGGTAATCTATACTTTAAAAACTGTTACATATTCATGTATATATATTATGAATATATACAGAATTAACTGATTTGTAAAACGAAACACTACATTATCTTGGGAAAATCCTTTATTTAACTTATAAAAGTAGGGCTAGCTGTTTTCTGTCACAAGGACACTTTAATATAGGCTCAAGGAGAACAGTCAAAGATCATCCAATGGCAATCTTGTTTGCCTGTCCAAATTATCTAACTTGACCCAGCAACAGCCGCACCTGTAGTCGTTTTCCACAGGTTGCATTATGGGAACTACGAAGATAAAAAGAAACACGACTTGGACCTTAATCGTCTGAGAGACAAATTTTCAGTTCCTTGGGTCGCATAAATTTAACCATTGAGAAAAAGGTTCACATTAGGCATCATTAGGCGGCAGAGAATTGCGGTCGAGGTGCGGTTGTGACCGCTACCGAACGGAAAGACGAGAGCCACAATGTGTGGCAGCCACAGCGGTGGCTATCAGCGGGGCCCGCACACAGACCCGGGCACATGTGTTCGACTGAGTGGCTAAGACAAAACGGACACCCCGGCCGAAAGGACTTGAGCCCAGTTTCAGGTAGCTGGTCGTGGCTTCTTTCTTTTCCTGGGAAATTGCCCGAAAGTAATTATGTAATTGACTTCCAGCAGAGGCGGCGGATAGAGGAAGATGGCTCTGAAGGTCGCCTCGGGGCGCCATCATCAGACAGTCCTATATTGTCGGGCTGTCATTTTTCAAAGGCATTGTCCTTTTTATGTGTTTTGGTACCTTCTTTTTTATTACTTTTCTGACTTTGTTCTGTCGACCTGGCTGGCGTCAATTGTCAGTTTCCGCTGTCATTTGTTACTTTCTGCGGCCACGCAGCTTTCTCCCCGGGCTCCGCTCGGCATATGTCGCAGATTATGACATTTTGGCGGCCTTTTTCCCACATTTTTCGCTTTTTCCCAGCATCCTCGGCCAGGGGCAGGAGCTATAAATTTGATGTGAATGCATTAGCAATTATTTAATGGTTCATTGCCTTGGACTTTGGCTGGATGCTTTCAGATGAAAGTGGCAGTGGGTGGCCAGCAGACGCTTAGGGAATGTCAAATTTCTGAGAATAGCTTACTATTTGTCATTCAGAAGGTTTCGTATTGACCGGACTGAAGGACTCATCCTTAGGCTAACTTTTATATTGAAAAAGGCTGAGTTATATTTAGAAATGTTCTTCAATAATCGTTGGATATAAAACCCTATGAACAAATTGAAATAAATCAAACACATGCTCGAATGTATTAAATATTATATATTTAATATTATTATCTTATTAAAAATAACTCATAAATACAAGGGTTAGATCGAAAAACTATAATATTCCGGGGAATTTGTACTCATTTAAATAGCGAAATTGAATACCTTCCCGGAAAACCGATACTTCCCGAGGCCATCGGCGACAGACAAATCGATTTTAAATCCATTTCGGTTGCATTCGCTCAACAAATTTGACATTTGTGTTCTGTGCCGGAATAAAGGGGGACAAAAACGTCACAAGATGACACCGGCAGCTCAACCCCACCCTGGCCAGGGTCCGATGCTTGTTGGTGTCGCTATTTAAATTGTTATTAAATTATGCACTAAGCTGTCAACTGACATGGGTGCAACTGCGGCTCAGCTCACCTTACCAATCGGTTAGTCCGCCGTCTTCTCCTCGAAGTTCTTGTAAATTCCCCACAACTCTCCCCCGCACAAACCCGATCCCCTGTCGATTTAGTGGAAAAATCCGTTTGACATTTGATGGCAACCAAATTGACATAGAAAATTGTTCATTTGTTGTTTGGCTTTAAAGCGTTTTCGTGGGATTTTTT
Organism: Drosophila orosa; assembly: GCA_018904745.1. Taxonomy (NCBI): domain Eukaryota; kingdom Metazoa; phylum Arthropoda; class Insecta; order Diptera; family Drosophilidae; genus Drosophila; species Drosophila orosa. The sequence continues at coordinate 25,522 of JAEIIH010017698.1, read as the reverse complement.
TTGACAGTTTCTCTAAATGCTTGCCAAGCGATTTCCGTCCGTCAAAATGGAAGGAGTGAGCGGCGAGGAGCGGCGAGGAGCGAAGCGGGTTGCACTGCGGGCGGAGAGCAGCTGGGGCAGCGGAGAATCGGCAAGCTAATTTGCAATTAGGCCAACGAAAACTGAATTGAAATCAATGCATTGCATAGCCGGTGGCGCTTTGGCTTAATTGAAAACTGCGCCAAGCAGGAACAACTTTTAATGAAGACGGCGCTAGGAACGATGCTGGATCCACGCTCGATGGCAGAAGAGGAGCAGCAGCAGCTCCAGGAGCAGGAGGAGGCTGCAGGAGGCTGAGCAGGGAAGCTGCACAAATTTACTTGATTTGAGTTGTTGAAAGTTTCCCAGCCCCCTTCATTTTATGCACTTCATTTTCTACGCTCCCTCGGGAAACTGGGTATCTCGGCTTCGGATAGGAAATGGATTATTATAGGTCCCTCGTCCTTGGATTTATTATAATGGAACTTTGCACATAAATTACAAGGTCGTATTTGCTGATAAACAATGGAATGTTTAGGCTTTCATATCAGGATACTTATTGACCTCATCAAATTTTGAGAGGCATTAACAATGCGACCTCACGAAATCCTTTTGTAATTTAGCTCTTTGCTGCAGTTTGGCTTTATTTTAGCATCATAAATAAAACCCTCGAAATAAAATAATTGGGGTCAAGTGAAAGTGCAAAAGGCATTCATTAAGTCGGGCCAAGTCGAAAATATATAAACTATAAGAAGCCTGCGAAACTGTACAAGTGCGGCTAACCCGGGCACCTGAATTTACATTTTATTTTGAAACAGCCACGATAGCTGCACGTTAACATGGCCACAACTATAAAGCCTAATGAGCTAATAAATTCACTTAAGCACCGCCGAATGCAGCCATACGGAATGGCCCATAAAACTTCCCCAAGTAGCTGCCAACTCCTTTAGTGTGTTTGGCAGACAGATCTTCGATTCCTGCCTGGATTTCTGTTCATTTTTTATCGCCGCTGCCTTACCATATTCTGTTTTGGTTTTTTAATTAACGAAGGCAGAGTGGCAGTGTTCCATTGATCTTCTTTGTTTGTGCTTGGGGAGACTTTTTTACGACGGCATTCGGCGTCGAGATTTGTAGCCCCGGGATAGGGTTTAAAAGGCACAAAATTGGTATAGTCTGCGGTGCTGCAGCGATAAAAGATATTTAGAAAAAGAAATTTAGGCAAAGGAGTTGAGCAATGAGTTTAAAGTTAAAGGCGGGTCAAGGTATTTTCAGTCTGTTGCAGTGGATATTGGCTTAAAAACGGGCGGTTCCAAGCTACTAAAAACTATTCTGATGAAATTGAGCCAAAAACCTTCTTAGAAGCATATGCGGTCCTCTGCAAACACTATATTAGTTAAATACCTACAGGAAAATATTGTTGAAACTTGCAAAGTTCATATATTATTCAATCTTTTAACTATTATCTTAGGAAAAAACATCAATCCTATCAGCCTTAAAAAAATCGAAAAGAAACTCGATCTGTGTGGGAATCTTACAAGACTGTTTCTCCGGCTGTTTTGGCGTCGACATCTAAGTATATATCATATCATCAGAACAAAATATACTTGCGCTACTTTTTTAACCAAATGGTCACGATTTTATGACAAAAGTTCTTCTTTATTTTTATCAGTGCATTAAAACTGAGCATGAATTTAAATATACACATCATGGTGTTGAAAATGCGTTCTTCTTTCTAGCATATATCCTCCAAGGACTTAAACATTTTCCACATAATGACTTAACCTTCACTTACCTTTTATTTATAGCCCGTTCACGAGTTACTCTTTACGAGTTAAGCTTTACTGATTTGCCTGAACCCAGGACTGGCGAGATTCAATGCGAGGACACCGTTCGGCACCGCAGCCACCTCCTTGCTGGCATTCACATAGTTTGTAATTGATTTCGGCGATAATTGATTTGATTCTGAAACGAGAGAAAACGATGATTTTTCACTCCCTCAGAAACCTGCAGCATCAGCATCCGGTTCCAAGTCGACATCGACATTGTCCTGGCCGGGGTGCGTGGCAGGGAGCTGTTCCCGGGTTTTATGGCGGAACCTGACCCCTGGCTGAGCTGGCGAAAATGAAGAGTCAGCTCCGCAAATTGTGTCAGAGCCATGGAAACTTGACACACAAATCGCAGCGGGCGAATGGGTTGAGGTCGCGATTTGGCGAACGGGAGCTCGAGCTCGACAAAGGCATTGGAGCAACTGGGGGAAGTGAAGGCCCACCGAAGGACTCTTACAGCATTTTTGCCAATTTTCGCCATTTCGCATAAGTTTCTGGCATCAATGACAACCAATGCAGCGCAGAGTTCTCTGCTCTTCAATTGTTTTAAATTAATTTCGCAAATGCGAAACGTTGTTATCGAAGCGAGCGGAGGAAGCAGTGGCAGTGGCTCTCGCCCTGTGGAGGGGGTAATTGAAAACTTGAACTTTGCTGGTGAATGGGGCTAGAAAGTCATAATTAGAAATCATTGCGCAAACTTAGTTGCAAATTTTGTAATTAGAAAGGAAAGACCAAGTTGCCGCAGGATGAAAATGCATTGATAATGACACAAAGTTTAAGATAAGTGAATAATTGTCATCGGCCAGCATATATTATTTAAAGAGGGGTTTCTTTAGCCGCTTTTGGAATCTAAAATTATTTAAATTATTGAAACACTGTCTCTGTAAATAAGTCTTACTTTCATCCGTTTTTCTGCGCGTTAATTCCAGACTTTGCTCTGTCAAAATTCGGGCGAACATGCAAAACTTCAGAAACAAAGAAATCCTGTCATGGCCATAAGATTCGTTTCGATTACAAATCGAGGGACGTGACTGGCGTGCTGAGCCCTGCCGCAGTGGCGAAAGGACATCATCGGAAGTCGCGATTTGAGATTTGCATTTCAATTTCAGTTTCGTGTTCGCATTTGTCTCTGGCGCAGGACAATTTTTAAATCGCGTGACCCGCGGCAAAGGCAACGCAAACAGAAGGAAGGACCACGGAAACTCCCGAGATTTCTGGATCCCTCCTCCATATTCCGTATTGCACGTTCCTGCTCCAGCTCCTGGCCCAGCTCGCCGGCTTCTGCCACTGATTTTCAATTGTGCTGTGGGCAACAGTTTGTTTTTTGCTCGCTGCCTTTTTTCGTTTGAAATGAAATAAAATTAATTTGAATAAAAATGAAGTTTTCGCCGCGAGCCTTCTGCTTCTGCCAGTTACTAAGGCATTTTGACGTTTCAAAAATGTTGGTTCCCTCTGGAATTGTGACTTTTCGTTGTCCGTTACAGCTTAAATTCCGATTAATTTAGTTAATTTCTGAAGTTATACAACAAGCACTATAAATAAATACTTATTTTTTGTCTAGGGAATATTTGTATAATTTTATATAGGTACATATCCCTGCTTTTTACTTTTGCCAAACCCAGTTTGGTCTTACTCGTGCTTAATCCATTTGAAGCTCATGATTTATTATAATGACTTTTGTGCTATTGAGGCTGTCAAGTACGTAGCATTGCTCAAACTCAGCTGGGAAGCCCACTTTTAAATGATTGACCATTGTTCCAGTTCTGGGCCGAGGGGCTTTCCTTCTTCTTGCTCTGGATGAGCCACTTTTCAGCTTCCTTGCTTCGTTCTGGACGTGTTCTTCTTTTCTTGCAGTCAATTAAAAGCGGACAGAGAATGGAGGGTTTTACATTTCGCCCGCCTCGCTTCTTCATTCAGAAGCTGCCACCACTTTCTCCTGGCTCTCTTGGTTTTCCTGGTTCTCCTGGCCCCCATCAACTTCCCGCTGGTTCGGTTAGCAGGGCTTTAAGTTCCCTTTCTTCTCGGCTGATGGTGATGACTATTCAGAAACTCATCTTTTATACAATTTGCGAGCATTGAAGGCCCGCGGCTTGAGCCTAAAAATGGCTTCCCCACGCAACTCCCCGGCAGCGCCATTCCGAATGCATTCGTGGAGAACGAGAAGAACTTTTAGCTAATTTCACGGGATTGTTTGGCGTGGACCGAGGGGCTGGGCAGGAGCAGGAGCAGGAGCAGCTGCAATTGCAACTTTTACATACATTCTATGCAATTTGCCGGGGCTCACATTACAGGCTCCCTGCGATCGTCCCCGTCTCCGTGCCTTCCCCATTCATATTTAAAAGGACGAGAGCTGGGAGGGACTGGGCCCATTCAGAGCTGGGAGGTTTTTTGAAAACGTGAAATTTCTAATTTTATTTGCCCAGGCAACTACACAAAAGCATCCTGGCGTGCGCTTATTATCCTGTGCGTGCGCCCTCCAGCCCTCCAGCCTTCCTTCGTGGACTCCCTACCCCCAGGACGCGGCGCTGGCCCAGCTGGGCATTGTCCTGTCCCTGGACACTGGGCTATGTGGCTGCGCTGCCGGGCATTTGCTTTTAATGCCTATTAAGCCTAGCAATTAGTGAAGTATTGGTTTTTGAATGGAATGCATTCGGCGTGGGAGCGGCAAGGGCTAAACTTTTGGCAGGACAGCCGCGTGTGTATCCTTGCCCTCGGATACTATGATTTACGGTCTAAAATTATTGGAAGGATACCATGGGATGGGCCACGCACTAAGTTCAGGCAGTGCCGAGAGGTTTGAGTGCTTTAATTGCCAATGGTATAGTAAATAACGCTGAACCATAGTGAATTACAGCGACAGAAAAATCCATTATTGAAGGAAATGTATAATATTTAAAGAGGGTTCACTTACAGAAATCGAAGGATTATAATATAAAAATGATTCTACTATGGTGTTAAAAACTATAAATAAAGCCTTGCAAAAAAATCGTAATTTAGGAACTCATATATATTTCGAAACCCCTTTTTAATGGATACAGTGGAACCAGGTCCTAAAAGACGTTTGTAGTATTTATTAGTGCCCTTGACTGTGTTTAAATAACAAGTCCTCCTATTATTTATTTAAAAAACACACTATATATGGGCCCTACCTGTCCGGCTACTAATCAGCTTCAATCAATCTTTTCCTCATTTCCCCTTTGCTGGAAACTTCCTCGGAAACTTGCCTAAAGCTTCTAAGGCAAACATCTCCGCCTTTTGAAATCTTTTTCGGAAGCTGCCGCTCGCTGCCAGAAAGTCAGTCCCAGCGGCAACCTCCTGCCCCTTGCGGCAGCCGTGTCATAAGCACTCAGTTACTCTCTCCACCTGCGTCCCAGCACCACCCACCGGCGCAGCCATCCCCTGCCGCCCGGCAGGACCAACCCACAACTTGCAACCATGGCAATCATTCATCAAACAACAAGCTCCGCAAAATTCAATATTTTTCCAGGGACCGCTTCGACTTCCTCCAAGTTTTTCAAGACGCTCGCCGCGTCGAGCATGTAAAAAATTAATTAAATTATGAAATTTTATACCCCAAAGCAAATATTTAATTTAATAACATTATTATGCGGACCGGGGACGCGGGCGGGTGCCAAGGGGCGTGGCCAGGTGGGCGTGGCACACGCACCAGCACGCGCGGCTGGTGGAAGGAAATTGAAAAAGGGGGAACAATATGCAACCAGATAATTTATTCGCCAGTCCCTCAGGTTGCAGTCGCCGCAGCAGGATAATAAAGCGAACGCGTGTCCTTCGTTGGAAAAAAGGCCAAATGAAAGATGGCAGAGCAGAGGCAAAAATCGAGCAGGGAAATATCCTTTTTTTTTTTTGCTCGTCGAACGCCGTCGCCGCTAATTGCCAAAAATCATTTTTCAAGCGTGCAGGTTTTTTAAATAAATATTTTTCAGGCTCAACTGCAGCAGGTCTTCTCCATTCTTCACCATCCCCGTTTTCAGAGGGGTGTACTCTGTACACGTGGCGGTTGCCAGACTGAAATGGGCCCCGTAAATTCGCTTAATCAAAAAATAAACAAACTTAATAATCAGAGAGACGAGTGCATGGCTTCAGCCACGGACTCTCGGGCTTCCCTTTTACTACAACTGCAATATGGCTGGGCTTTGTATCCAAAAATGGCAGTCAGTACAGTATCCTCTAAGTTAGTGGCTATACTACTTGTACGAATTGGCACAAACTATACTATTGTATAGTGTTCTTAAATTTCTAAATGGGGTTGTTTTGGGGTTTAACTCCTCTAAGTTTGGGGGACATCCCTTTAATGGGTTATGCATAGGCCCTATTTGCTTTATTGTTTAATCATAAGGAAGAATTAATTAATAATATGGTTCTATATAGTTTTATTGTGGTTTACGTGTGTCGGAAACCCTCTAAGCGAGCTCTGTGAGGGGTGCAACCCTCTCATCCAGGCATTTTTGCACCCACCTATTCTCCTACAATAATTGCTTTATAACTGCAGTCTAATGGCACCCCTGTTATTTAACAATTATAGTTCAATCAGTGCGCGAATTGAAGGGAGAGTTCCTAGCTTATTGAAGGATCCAAGCAGGCACGATTCCATGGAACTGAAGTTGCACTCATTCTGTAATAACACTGGTATACAGCATGCTAAATAATATTATATTTCATCCTAATCGCTTATGGGTAATTCTAAGTCAAATAATATTAACCTAACTCATGAAAACATAGCATCGTATATTTTATATTTACTCCACTCACATATATAAATGATTATTTGTTTTATTAACAAGAGAGCTAACTTCAAATTGCTGTAAGTCGCGCAAAATAATCTGAATTGAAAAAAGAGTAAAAGCCTAAGCATTATTAGAAGCAGTAGAAGATATGCATTAGAAATATTCTATATATTCTTTAGTTAAATGCAAAGGTTACAGCTCGGTTTATTCTTCTGTATTGCCTGACCCAAACTCTGTCTGCTAGTGTAATTAAAACACCAGCTGCACACTTTTCCGCATTCGAATCACAATTAACCCTTCGGAGGGAGTTCAGCCTGTCCTTTGGTGTCCTGCATTCCGCCTGCATTGATTGACAATTTCGAGGGGGCGGCTCTAGGGCTTAGGAGTTAGCTTTACTGGCGCGCGGGGCCGGGTCAGAGCAACGCAAGGCTTGACAGCAAAATTGGCATATGCGCTGAAAAATTTCCGGGTCGCAGGATATGCTGAGTCAGGCCGGAGCCGGCTGTGCAGGCAGGACAACTAATAAAGGAGCAACTCCAAATGTCCCGCAAGATCCGCCCTACAAACCCGTCATCCGTGTGTGTGAGTGTGTGTGTGTGTGCGTTTGTAATCCTGCCAAAGTTGACACATTTCGCAACATGAAAAACGGAAATTGGCAGCAGGCCTCTCTGCTGCTGGGTTTTCCCAGCTCAATGCTACCCATCGATGCATTCGGAAATTTCCGACATCGGCTGATAGGATTATCCTCCCATTCCATGACGTCTTAATTTGCTTGCCTCGATACGTTCTCCGGCTAATTACAAGTGATTTGCATTTTTCTCCTCTAAAAGGAAGCTATTGGTGTTGCTAATGTGATTTCGCAGGATGATCCTTCGACATGGGGTGGCTGGGATTAGCTAAGCTGATCGGTAGAGGGAAGTGGATTAGGCACGGGTGTTAGAGCGATAATGTCACTGACTGATCACCTTGTTAACTTTGGATGGTCACGGTGGTCTCTACTAATTCCTCTTTTATCAAAACACGTCTTTCAACAGCTTCCCCATATCAGACACACTCGAATAGTTCAACACACAAATTAAGCCACCAAGCAGTCCAGCAATCGCATCTCTGCTAGACTCTTTCTGTGTGTAATTTATGGGCGGCAGTCGAAGTGTTGGCCGCATAAATCAACTCCGAGCTTGCTGATTATGTCTCCGAGCAGACAAACAAAACTTAAATAGACAACTATTTATTAATATGAATTTATTCGAGTATTCATGCCCTATTAAGACAATTTACAACCCAGCCGATACGGCCTGAAAAGACGCAGCCGTCCGGGCCGAACAAAGCCCTTCGGCCCAAATAAATCAATATGTGTATGCTTTCCCGTTTTAATTGTACGACAGGTGGTGGATTGGGGGAGATTGTCACCGACGAAAAGGCAACTCGGATCACGACATGGAAAGTGCATTAAGGAATACCGCTTTATGTCCCTTAAAAAACCATCCGTGACCGCAGTTGTCGCTGTGTCGACTTACTGGCATTTTAATGTGTATTTAAGTTTATGGCTGAAAACTGTTTACATGTTTATGAGTTGCCTAATGGCAAACGTTGTAAGTGGTAAAATCAGGAACTGAAACATAATGTTTTGCATTTTGTAATGTTGAGTACACACTGAAAGGTATTTCTTAGAAATATAACAATTTCCAGCCTAAAACTTAACCAAGAATAATTCGTAATCATCGACAAAGAACTGTATAAGTATAAAATTTGAAATATTTATTAACAAAAATATTATATTTTAATAAACTCAGTACTTTACTTAGGGTTGCATCACTGCATTAAATACATTTGTTTACTTAATTTTATAGCCCACACATTCCCTTTTTTAAGGAATGTAAAGCATGTGGAATTGAGTTACATTTTATAGTTTTTACAACACTAGCTTTTAGAGCAACAAACCGAATTTATTACTACATTTTCAGCTATATATTTTTGGTAGAACTGAGACCAGAACCATCTCCGATTTCAGTGCGTATTTTCTGTTATTATTTTAGTCGTTTTTCGATTCCCAAACCCCCGCTGCAATATGTCCTCTTCTATGCACATTCATACGGGCAAATATATGACCCACGACAGCAATTTCTGTTCTCCACTCCCGATTGGAATTTTCCCTTTTTACATTCTATGGCGGGGATGCCGTGCAATCAATACCCCGCCACCGCCTCTATTTTCCTGATCCAAAAACACAAGCCCTGGAGTGTCGACGAGACACTGAGCATTATTAAAAGGTAAATATTATTCAAACAAGCAATAAAAACTCCACAAAAAATCGAATTGTTTGAAAGCAAATATAGCATTTTTATGCACCTTTCGCAGACAAGGATTTTTTGTTTCGCTCGAGATTTACGAGACATTCGGAGGGGCAGTCACATAAATTCCAGTGAACCGAGAAGAGGGAACGGGAAGGCAGCGGAGTGGGGACCACATGCGCCAGCAGTTGTTTTTGTGGCTCTCTGGCATTCTCAAGTGCATTTAATTAGAGCGACGGCGACTTTCCTCGGCCTAACACAGAGCGGTGTGTCCCTCTCCCGAGTTTTCCCGTCTCAGTTCTCTTTGTTTGGCATATTTTCCATGTCTACCAATTAAAATGAATGCGTTCATTGATCCGCCCTGCAGTTCCCTTTGCCGTTGATTTCGTGCATTTGGGCGGCGTGGGGGGACTGCGGCTTCTGTTGCTTATCGGGCGCCATAAATCTTGATACGATGTCATGTTCTGTCTAATTAGCAATATGTCAATAAAATTAATTTAATTTTTTTCCCGACATTTACCGCACGCTTTGCTGCCACAAGGAACCAAAGTGAGGGAATGCTGAGTGTCGGGGGCTAGAGTTTTGAATAGTTAAAATTCCAATACCACACTTTAGAATTCTTTGGCTCTCAGAGTTCGGCTCGAATTTTAATGTCAAAACAATAAAAACCAGAAGGAAATGTAGTCAAGAGTGTGCCGACTATGAGATACTTGGTACCTAACAATCTTTTAGCTCTCGATTCTATTTCCGTTATGTACTTGATCAGTGAAAACTTACAAAAGCAATGCCATTCAACGTCAATGGCGGCAATGATAATTCGACATTATGATTTTCGTTAAGGCAAAATTCCCAAAAAGTTCCATGATTACCATCAAAGTATGTTTGCCTTTATGTGAATGGTGTTTATTTTCTTTTATTCTATCTAAATTGTAACAGTAAATTGACACTCTGTTCTTTGCTTAAAATAATCATCAGGAAATAGGAAACTCGAAAAGGGAGAATGTTTTTGTGGTAAAAAGTAGTAGTAAAAGTAGTAAAAAGCCATAGCATGTCTCAAGGAAACATATGTACATTTAATATATGTTGTGGTTCGATGGATTAAACACTCCTCCTTTCAGAAGTTGACACACACATCATTCACTAGCAGAGTCTGTGTGCCAGCTATTATTAATTGGAAAACACGAGCTCTTTATTTGGTCGAGAAACATTTTGAAATAATAATGGCGAGCCAAATGGATTCTGTATCATAACGCACTCATGGTGCAGTGTCCCTGACACGAGCCCACCATAAATTTCCCAGAAGCCTTTGAAATATTTGCGAAACTGCAGATGCGTCACTGAAATTGAAGCCGACAACAGTTTAGCACCTTTAATATAATTTCCTATAATCAATTATGTGTAACATCAGCAGCCGTGGCAGCAACTACAACAATGGGGCGATGTGGCAGCAGTAATAATCGTCATGGACGAGGCATGCAGCAAATTTACGGCACCAAAATGCGGAATCGACTGTCAACATGTTGAAAATAAATTACGATACATTATTAGCATAGGGGCAGATATCGGGCGGAGGGGCGGTCCGCACAAGCAGGGCGTGGAATGTCGAATAAATTAGCAAAAGTGCAGCGAGAACAGGACACCGAGGGCGGGGTCTCTGAGGGCGGCCAGGAGGCAGATTGATTGTTTAGTTTCTGGCATATGAAAAATGAAACCCTCTGGAAATTAATTCTGACCTGGAGATGATTTTCGCAGAGGTGTACACTCGGAGCGGAGCACAATATTTAATTAAATTCAATGGCCGGACATGCAGGACACACACTAAAAGTACCATGTTTAATCATTGTTTGCCAATTTGTCAAGCTCCCGCAGAAAAAAAGCGAAAGAGCGAGCGAGAGAGTGAGGGGCTTTGGTCGACCGTAAATGAAAATGAAAATTAATTTATAAACGCTGATAAATACATTTAATTTGCAACCAAAAATCACATTAATTGCATTACACGCGGCAAACACGGCAACAAAAACCCACTGACCAGGACCGGAGACCAGATCAAAAGGACCCACGCACACCGCAAACAGGGGAAATACATCTCCGGACCACTGGACTGAACGGGAATTGAAGTTGGGATCAAGCACACACAGCCAGCAGACCAGCAGACCAGCAGCCGAGGGGAAGGTAGAGAGCGCCAGGACATTCCACATATCGCCCGCAATTAGCGGAACCAGGACAAGCCACAGTGGAAGGAAGGACCCGCAAGGTAGCGTATCTAGCGTTGTCAACAGTCCGACCAATAATTCGCAAAATTAAAGCCGAGCTCTCGCCTCTGCTCTCTCCAACCCCCATTGTCCTGCTGGTCCTTCGAATTCCTGCTGGCCGAACATCTGCGCAAATCGAATTAATGTTCACGCATGATTCCCTTGTTTGTCCTGCTCCGATGACGGTCTCCTTGTCGTGGGCGAGTGTCCCGTCCGACCTCTTTATCCGTTCTCCGCTATCTCGGCTGCTTAGTAACGCCCCGCGGTCAGAGCTGAAAAATAATTAATTAAGCAGCTTGTTATGAGCGGTGCACTACCTTGGTGTCCAGGATTCCAAGTCGCCAGGTGACTGACTGCCCAAGTGAGATGGCACAAATCGCAGCTTCGTAGAATGGAAACTGAAAGCCACTTACAAACGAAATCGGTAATAGTGGCAGGAAGTCCCTGATACAGATAAGGCATGACTGCCAGCTCGCCAGGCCAAAAGCCAAACAAAGTGCGGGGCGTGTGATAAAATTAAAAACTGAAATAACGAAAAAATAATGCTCAGTCCGTGAGCCAACACCCGGGCAGTAATCAGGCGAGCTTCGATTTTCCACTTAATTTATGACAAATATAGATAGAGCACTGCCAATAAAAAACTGCAGCATTCTGGGGGAACTTTTAATGGACTTTTAATAATCCATAGATGCGCACCGACTGGCAGGGTGGGCGGGCGTCGCTCTTGGGAGCGCAGCTGGGGGCAGCAAGCTAAACAGAAAGTGTAATGAACCACAGGACACATTGTGCAGACATTTTCCGAATGAAAAGCCATTCAAAGGCGTTCGGCAATGGCCAAACAATAGCGTAAAAGGCAAGAAGAAAAAAGAGCGGTAAGCTTAGACTGGCTGTAGTCGACTATGGGTTACCTTTAAGGGGAGTAGATTTCCGTCTTCATTTTTGCCCCCCAAGGCGGCGTTTATGTAGAAATTATTAAGTCTGTTTGGAATTTAATTTGAAAGATTTATAGTAGATGCTAATTTGTATTTGCAAGTTGTGTGTTATACTAGTTAAAAATATTTAAAGAACTAAAAGTATGAAAGTGTAAGGCTATGAATAACCAGTAGAATGGACATATGCTATTAGGGGGTGATCTATCTTACGATATTTGTATATTCTTCAGAACCATAACCAGTCAGGTTTATCTAACCTCGTATTCCTTAGGTTGTTTTCAATTTAATCTTATATCTTTTGTATAACAGATGCTGGAACATATGGGCTGAACTTTCGTAATTTCGCTGTCTTTTTTTTTAAGGTTTTCTATGGATAAGTGTTAGGTTTTATTAAAACCAACGGACTACTAACTACAGCTGGCTAAAAGCGGGCCAAGATGTTAGGATTAAACCATTTTCATTCTGATTCAAGAAGTTGACTCCTTTATTTTCAGAAAAAGAAATTAAATCCAATTCTTTCGTCGTTCTTACTGTCTGCAATTCGCACTGAGCAATAAGTTAGCTTCCTTGGGGATATATATTTCTTTATAATATACCTTTTGGCTACCCTAGGCGAGGGCTTACAAAAGACGAGCCAGGGCGAATCAAGGCTGGCTGACTGACTGTCTGGCAGACAAACAACAATAAAGATAGAAATCAACGCAGACGTGTGCATAAAATATTAATTATCAGCAGTTTGCTGGCAACCCGAACGGCAGCCCCGACATATTTCCAATGGCTCTGGATCCAGCCCGTCCCAGCCCAGCCCAGTCAGCCCGGCCAGACGGCAACAATGCTCGGTAACTGCAACTGACTTTGGCAGCAGACGCGCGACACGCAACCAAGTGCAGAACTTTGGGGGGACCGGGGCGAAGTGCCGAGAGCCGGGACAGTGGGGCATGACTTTGGCATTGGCATTGGCAGGAAAAAGGGAAGACGAGCTGCCAGGGGGGAGCAGAGGTCGGTGCTTAAAATTAGTAAGTTTACCAGTTAGCAGCAGCCATCGGCTGCAGGCGTGGCACTTCAGCCAGACCGAAATGCATTATACGTTGGAAGGGTTGTCGTTCCGCGGGGAATGCCAGTGAAAGGACTGCAGATGGTGATAGTAATGAGTCCTGGAAATATATAAAGCTTCCTCAATCCTCAATCGCAGAAACCATAGAGGTGGCTTTAAGTTGGCCTTTGATTGGTTTAAGTTCGAATACTTATAGTGAGTCATTAAAAGTTCCATCTCCGGAAGTATGAGTTAATTATAAGATATCTAAGTTATATGTTTTATAAGTATATGTTCTCATGAATGTCATGGTTTTTGATATTGGTTACAGTTTTCGGGTGTTTTGTGATTTTAAAAGAGATAATTTCGTTATCAATAAGTGTTTTTTGTACATATGGTTACCATCTTATCCGGAACCCATCCCCCTGACCCTAATCTTCAATCGCATCTGCTGCGTTAGTCAACCGAGGCTAGCATTATGGGCTATTCCCAGTTGGGGAATATGTACAAACTCCCCAATGCATTTTCCAAGAAAACAAAATAGAAAATCAGCAACCTACAACCAAACAGTGCTGCTTGAAAGTGATACACTACATTTTAATTGTTCTCGGTTTAAGACAGCAAAACAAGTTTCGGGTTTCAGGCGAAGATTTTTAATTGCTTCGTGGCGTTTTCTCATTAGTTGACAAATTGAACACCGAACAAAGGGTTGGCTGACGGCCAGACCGTGTGAAAATGGATGGTAATTGGCGTTTTATTGATTATTTGATTAGAGATAACGGGGCGCTCCCATGTGACGAAACCATGCGACCCGACCCGATCCTCGGGATAGGTTCCAGGAAGGGGCATGTATGTAGACAGAGCACTTGAAGGCGACGCTACTGAAATATGCCACCTAAACTAACAAAATGCGCACGGCTCAGAGCACTTGAGGCCATGAATTTCAAATGTGTCCTGCCCGCAAGGAGGTCCTGGCACACTGCCACGGGAACTCCTCGCCGGGACCCAAATCCGAGGAGGAACCCAACCCGAACGATAATAATGACAATGATTAGTGTTAAATGCGCCGCGTGCGCCGGGAAATATGTTTTCTTAATAGTTTCCATTCGGTGTCCTGTGTCTGTGTACTGTGTCCTATGTCCTCTGTCCCGGCCGGCGCCTATGTCCTTTTCTTTCTCCGCTTTTGTTTTTGTCAACGCTGCATAATTAGACGCCCCGACTCGACCCGCTCCCGCTCCCTCTGCCTCTCCCTGCGCGTGCGTGTAATGTGCTGTCGACATTTTGGGTTATTTATATATGGTACACGCACAGTAAGAACTCGTTGCCGAGCTTCGAGCGTCGGGATAATGCAAGGACAATGAAAGGGACTGCGGCTGCTGCTGTTTATGGTAAATGGACTCTGGGGCTCTTATCAGCCGTGTTCCTGAACATGTGCCATATGTGGCAGGGAGTCCGATAAAACGTGTCATTGAGGACATTAGGCAAATCCCCTATCCCTCTGTTGGCAAGCCGAAAAGTAAAGTGGTAAAAGGTAATGCACATGGTCCCAGTTGCAGGTTCAAGTGGTTATGCTGAAGATTTAAAGGAGACGGTGGGCTCTTGAAAACCAAGTGTTCGTACAGTTAGATCATGGATCTAGATAACTTCAAGTGGGTTATGATCAAACGCAACATTTAGAATGAGATGCGTAACGCAATACGACTACAGCCAGCCGCTGTACGCATCTTACTCCTTTCTATTGTGCAGGGTATGACCATCCAATGGCCTACCTTGCTTCAACAACCCCAACTCAGTCAATTATAGGGCATCCCTGTTATCTTTTTCAATGAGGAACTTTACTTGACTTCACTTACTCGTCCATTCTGATGCGCATTTGGCCTTTGTCTGTTACCCCGATCATGTGCTTCGAGCCCCCTGCCATTCAACCCCTTTTCCAGTCTTTTGCCCACTTCCTTCTCCATATCTATCTGCATTTGACCTCCCATCTCGGCCAGATTTACTTTCTCCCTTCGAGTGGCCAAGTGCCTTTGTTCCTGTTTATCAATTGGGGGAAGCACTCGCCTCGAATTCACTTTCGTTTGTTGTTTAACTGTTGGCTGATATGTCCACTTCATTAAGCTGGCCACAACACGAGTCCACTTCAAAGCATCCTCTGAGCCGAAACCCTTTCTTGCTCGACTCCTGGCCGCCGTCCACTCCGCTTTCCCCCGGTTCCCGACCCGCACAAAAGCAGCGTCTTCCTTTGAGTCCCAACCAATCAGCAGAAGGTCCTCCTGACAAAAACCGGGAAGCACAAAGCCGGTCCCGCTTAGAGGCCTGACAGTTGTTCGTGGGCCGCTGATAAGAAAGATGATGGGCTCATGTCGAAGCCCGTTTCCTCGCTTCTTCCTCGATCGGCCTCAAGTGCAATTTTCAATCATGCAATTTCCCTTTTTGCAGCTGAGACCCCACAGAATGTCCCATCGCCGGGCCATCATGCGTGAGCTGGTGTGCATGTCCTCTGTGTTCTGTGCTCGCCCACTCCCCGGTGTCGAGGTCCTGTCAGTCGGCTGTGCGTCATTCATTCATGCGTCCGTCTGAAGGCTTTTCATTAAAAATCGTTTAATCCACGCTATCATTTTCCCCTGCGCTTCCACGCACCGTCCGCCTGCGTCCTTCGCCTCGTTATCCTGCTTGCCAATTGCTCATTGATGCAAACGTCATTTGATTGTCGTCATTGTTGTACTGACAAGGACAGACGTTATCGACAGAGGCAGCCGTGGCTCCTGGGAGCGGGGCTGGTCACGGAAGTTGGCTCTTCAATTTGTTTTTCATGTTTCATATCCTGTCACGCCTGCAGCGCACCCGCCCGCCTCCTCTGCGTTACCCTTGACATGTGTTGCTGCGGTTGTGGCCATGACGCACTTGAAACTTTTTCTCCCCTTCGCCGGTCCCGTTTTTTAATGCTCTCGATAATTATGGGATTTGCCACGGGACCTTCTGAGCCCACGAACCCCGTCTAATTATGGCCCAGCACGTGGGAGAAAAAGATGCGACGGCAAAACGAGTGGAAGGATGTGGTCGTGGGACGGACCTTCTTTTCACTTGATCCCCGGCTTCGGGACCAGCTGCTGCTCCCAGGGGAAGATTAAGTCGGCGGAAATCCAGCGTCTCTAAATGCCCAAATCTGCTCACAAGCCAGAAAACCTATCAAAAATGCAATCACAATCGACATGCCATTGCTGAAATTACGCTGGCAGAATAAAGTGAAATTTTAATAAGCCAAATAAGGCAGCCAAAGGTACATCAGGTGTAAGAAAAACAGCACGTAAAGTGAGCAGCCTCGGAAGATGGAATCAAAGGAACTTTCACCGCAAAAGCAGAAGCTGAAGCAGAAGCAGAAGCAGAAGCAGAAGCATAAGCATGGGGCTTATGTGCCCTGCCCCGCATTTCAAATCCAGACACCGAGATGTACGCTCTGCTCCTTGTGCCGCCTCCATTTTTTGTTTTCCCTCTTTTTATGCATATTTAACGGAGGAGGGATCCCCAATAAGCATGCTACAAATAATAAGCGTAGTGAAGCGACTCGCATTATAAACCAGTCCCAGTCCCAGCCCCCCATCGAAGGTCTACATGAAATTATGCGAGGCTGCCGCCGTTGGCTGACTTCCATCTACTCTATGTTGTTGTTTTTGTTAATGGAGCGAAGCTGCTGTTGCTGTTATTATCCCTGCGACTGTGATTGTATGTTTTGTAGTTAAAATGAGAAGCCAGAAGAAGGCACACAGGTAAAAAAAAGTATTGTACTTTAAAATCGAAAATGTTTATATTCTGATCACCTATCTTTTTCATGGACCTTTCTTCTAGAGATTAGCCTGATTCAAAAAAGAAAGCAAGGAATTAAGCCGATCTTTAGAAAAACACCTTAATATGCTAATATTTTCTAAAGAATTGTATAAAATGTCTTTGTGATAATAATTACTTAATATTAATACTTCGTAAAACGTTAAATTAAACCCCTCAGAGTTTCTTTCAGTGCTCAAGGAACAGCAACCACCAAAAGACATCGCAGACACGACACGGCAGCCATTAAATGCGCAGCATAAAGGGAATATGCAAAGCGTTTGACGAGACAAAAAATACCCAAGATGAACAGCTAAAAATAAAAAGAATATATTTATTTGTGTCCTCGCAACGTAGGAGAAGAAAAAACGCATTTTAAAAATCAGAAGCCAGGTACTGGGAGAGTGGAATGGATCTTTTAATGAATTCTTTTAGCTCCATTGAAGCGTCTTTTGTCTTAATACTCATGCACCTAAAGGCAAGCTAAGAAGAAATGCAAATTGTTATTATTATTACGAGAAATAAAAAAAAATTAATGCATTATTTTAAAGCTCCAAAGGATGATGTCACATTTATGGACTATTATTATTATTAATTGCAAAGCCATCCCTTCATTCTATACTAATTTTGAATAAATTTATTATGTTATATATGTTCCTTTTAGATATAGCAGACACTCACTTTATCCTTCAAAGAAACCGAGAAATTTAATTAAACATTGATCCATTTTGTCAGGACTACAAAGGAGCGATTTTCAAGAAACCGCTCTCAAACCCCTCGTACACCCAAGATATACAAATTAAGCATCCCGGGATGGCTCAGTCGTCATTATACACCCCTAGGACCATTAGTCTGCGACGCTTTTCTCCTTGCCGGCACCACAAAAGTGATGCCTAATGATGTGTTACCCGCCACCCATCTTCTTGGAGCCATTTTATGAACCCATAAAAAGGTGTCAAGCGGCAAGAAAAAAAAACGAGAAAAAAAAAACAATTCCAAATTAAAGCCAAGTGAATGTGGATTTTTTTCCAGAATGATTCTACAATATTTTACAGCGGTATGGACAAAAAATGGAAAGATGGCAAGTAACCAAGTCAAACAATGCATAAAAGAATCAGGGCGGCTGGGAGGGGGAAAACATTTTAGGCCTCGTTTGGGGGGATGGCTGATTTCTGGAAAACTGATAGAGCACAACGGCTCGGTTATTGAACCGCCTTTGAATCGAACGAGGGCTGTAAAAAGTCGTACCTTATCGATATGACAAAACAAATTTTAATCAACATACTCGTCCACGGAGCCGCAGCTGTTCAGGATCTGATGCTGCCTGGGCCTGCCTGATGACATCCTTTCCGAGGCAAACATCACGTTGATTTTTCCTTTTTAGGCGCATTGATTATGGGTTCATGGACGTGGTGTGGCGGCGGATAATAATAGCTGCTGCTCATGATGTGCTCGCAGGAGCCGCTGACTGGAGTACTGTTTGATGTTGATTATGGGAAAAGTTGCTGCCGCCTGATAAGCCTAAAAAACTCTCTAGACATGAGCGTGCAAATTTAAAAAAAAAAAAAAAAACGAAAAAAGAAAAAAAGGAAGAGGAAAAGCGTGAGCAGGGACTGGGAAAACAAAACAGGATGCTTGATGCCTTCCTCTTCCCCACTGTCCTCTTGCACGTGTCGCCCAAAAAGCCGATCTAATCAAATGGAAGTAAAATGTGTAAAAGGTGGAAAATTCACGCTGGGAACACAACAGAACCACAAGAATAGAAAATTTCCAGCTCAGAGTACAGACGGGGGAATACACTTTGATTTATTCTAGGAGAGATAACGTGTACTTTGACGCGCTCTTTTGACACTTGTCACACTGTAATATAAAGAAACATTTTATAAGCGTTGTTTAATTAATAAAATAAGTCCATGAAAATGTTTTTAAGTATATAAATCAATATATACGTTCGTAACAATATTATTTATACTATTAACATATTAAAAACTGAGGGACAAAGACCCATCTGCTGATCAAAAATATATTCCCTTTCATAGAGCCCAAGAATTCCCATTTACCTGCAGCGCTCCAAGCTCCTTATCCAAATGATAATACCCTTTGCAAAGGCATACAAAGAAAGGTACTTTGGAAAATGGAAAATCATAACTCGTCACTCAGTTCCTCGGCCCACTCCCCCCTGGCGCAATCCACAGCGGAGGCACGACTATACACAAAGTTCGCCGATGACTTTAAATTTAAAACCCCGCCCCACTCCGGGAAAGCGAGAGCCCGGGAAAAGGGAAAAGGGGCGGACACAGCTCCGCCCCATGGCCCGCAATGGCTGTCATATGCTAATTTCCATATGGTCAACCCTTTCGGAGGCAACGACCCAACGAAAATTTTAATAATTTTCACCGAAGTTTTCGCCAGGCTGCAACTTTCCCAGTTCGCCCTCCGCCCCTCTGCCATGCCTTCTGCGGGCTAATTGTATGCTAAACGTTTCAGGGCGGCGTGCGGGTGTCGCCCCGGCAGAGGCGTTGGGAATTGGAGGCTTTCTGGGGATTTGGAGGCGGCTGGGCGGGGTGGTTTTAGCCAAAGTTTTTGTGGCTCTTTTCGGAGCTCGGCCAGACGACACAAGCACGCTGGGGGGACACATGAGACATTACGGGCTCGTTGATGGGGCGGACGGATGGATGTCTGGAGGCAGGACCATTACGGCGGGAGCCATCCCTATCAATATGATGGTCGGTTAATGACTCTAATTGTCGTCGCCATGCGTGTGGAGCTGATAGCCCCAAAATATAAAGTATCGCCTGAGTTCGGTGGGAAGTGTGCAAAATTAAAGTAAACCGAATAGCTTTGCAATGCCTTAAAACACAAACTCGCAAAACAACTGCAAAAATGACATCAATCATTGAAAAAAAAGAGCAGTTTGGAAAATGGAAACAGCGGCAGAAGAAGGGATACAGAGAATTCTTCCATTACTGTCAGGCGGGAGCTCAAGCTTTCAGAAACCGACACGAAGGACGAACTCCATCTCGGCGGCTGCAATTTCGAGCACACCAGCAACCGGCAAGGATATTTTTCACTTTGCTCTGCACGCTGCCAGGGAAAAGGAGGAAAAAAAGGAGGTGCAGGACATAGGGGGAAAGGCGAAAAGGAAAGCAACGTCTCTCGCATGACAGCACCGAGCGGAAATTATACATGGAATTCACGGCCATGGCCGACGCCACTTGTTGGCCTCGGCCCAGAGCCCAGAGCCCACAACCCAGAGCCCGCTGGCCCACGTCTCACGTCCTCGCTCTCGCTGTCGCAGTCGCCTCTCGACCTCTTCCCGGGTCCTGGATTTCCTCCTGCGATGTTGCCAATGTTAATCGAAGTTGGGTGCAGGCGAAGAAAAAAATTCGTTCGGTTCGTGGCGTTATCTCACGTATTGGGGCAGACATAAAAACAAATTACATGTAGCGGGCTGGGGGAAGTGCTGCTTAAGCGGCTTTATGTACAGAAATTGCAAATGGCATTTGTCTCTGTCGCTGGCTGTCCTTGTGTTGAGCCATTTCCGGTGTTATGACTGTAGCTTCCGGCTGCCCTTTTGTTCTGTGCGCTGGCATGGGCCCGAGCCAAAGTGCAGAAAAAGTTTATCAATATTGAAAAGTTGTGGCGCATATTTATTGTTGTCTGCCCGATCGGCTCCCGGGGCATACATATAAGGATACATGGTCATAGATGTAGTCATAACAATAAACTCGGTTCATAAATAAGTTATTAGTCAGTGTTTGGTGTGTGTCTGTCTATCGGGAATGCTCCATCATTCCGTCTCGGTTTATGGCCATCAAATGGCAGCTAGAAACGCTTTCCCTACCTCAGTAATTTTTAAACAATTTCTTTGGCAATTTTTGTATTTAAAATGTAAGCCCCAAGTAGCTCTTAAGAACAATCAAATATTTATCAGTGTAATTAAATCAGCCCCCAATAATTATCCCATTTCCATTTCGTTTGTGTCACCAGCTTAAAATTCGCTTTATTATTTATTCATTGTCTCTGGCCCTGGCCGTTGAACTTTCCCCTAAATAATATTCATTAATTCAAAGGGTTGCCTCTGCCGGCAGTCTGAGTGAAACTTTAAACTAAAGTTTCCTTGCTCGAACCTGATTTGTAACTCAACTCCTCGAGGAACTCCAGCATCGCCTTCTCCGCCACTTTTGCAAATGGAATTCGTTTTATTTGATTTGATGGTCGCATTGCGTGACAGTAATTACAAAATAAATGCAAACATCTGCAGCAGATCACAGGGAAAGTCACGAGAGGAAAGTGTTTCTCTTCCTTCAAGGGATGAGGGCTGCACATGTGGCCGGGGATTGGGGGTTGGGTGGAAACTGGAAAGCCACGACTGGCGGTTGAGGGTGGCTCGAGGGTCCTTCCCCATTGTTGTTCTTGGTAATTCGAGTGGCGATGCACACACGAGCCCTTCGCTTTTGATGGATCGGCCTTCCCAGTTGCAGTTGCGAGACCCTGGGCAACGGAGCGTATTCGATTACATGTGTAAGTTCCGCTTAAGTTTTTCGCTCTTTGTGACAAATTTTCGACAACAGCTGAGACCAATTGCCCGCCCACCTTGGTAGCTGCGTAGTTTCCCACCTTTCGGCCGAGTTGGTCTATCAATCAAGGCTCAGGCGGGGTCGGAAGAGCAATCATAAAACTGCCATTAAGCCAGAGACGAGCTCTATCATAAATCTCCATCGGTAATCTTGGGGGCAAACACTCAAAACTTGCATTATGCACCCTAGCCTAGCCCTAGCTGTCCGCCCCCCGTCGGATATTTACGGTATTAACATATTGTTTACTTTCTCCTTTATCTGCGAGTGCAGCAGGGCCCGCTGCTGCCTGCCACATGCCCCGCCGCCTCCTGGCCCTTGTTGATTTTGCAATTTATCACACGAACTTTTTGTGTCGAAGCGGAAACGGAAATGGCGCAAAAAGCGAATGCGAAACGTGGTCACAGCTAATGGAGCCAATAGCAGTATATGAAATATTAATAATAATAATAAGTGCTCGATGGGGGGCGGGGTATCCTTCCGGCAGCCCCCCACACACACAACACACAGGGTCCTCGAGAGGCGCCCAACAAAAGGCTCTCTAATAAAGCCGCCAGCCCCAAGAAACAACAACAGGAACGGCACTCGAACGGCCAAAGTTTGCTCTCGAAGTGTGAGTGAGTGAGTGAGTGAAGTGCATGTGTCGGACATTTTGATTAGCTTTGTGACTGGACGTCTGCCGGAAACGGCGATACAACAAAAATTTGCTTTCCTGTCGGAGAGTTCGCACTCCATAGGTGACCCTCTTGGCACCCTGCAAGGGACGTGGCTGAAGCTGGCAACCATTGCCAGGACCCAAGGCGGAAAAGCAGTGCTGAACTACACTAAAGCTGAATTACTTTAAGTGACTTTTAACACTCTAAAAATTAGAATAAAATTTGGTCATAACAAAGGATGTTCGATTACTTTTACAACCATCGATATTATCGATAATGACATCGACTGGAGCCCAGCAAGTCAGCTAAGTGCTCCGAACTCCCGCACTGTGAGCGGCCTTAAAGAAACTTAACAAATATCGCAGCACACACTTGGCACCCTCTACGCCACCACTCAACGCCACCCCCTCCTCAGCAAATTGCTTAGCATACTTTACGGCTTCAATTGGCAATTGGCAGCCTTTGAATTTCCTTCCAGGCCCACTCCTTGTCACCCCTCCCACTCGCACGCCACAGGCGAGAGGTGCTCGACGGCAGCAGGGGATGGCAGCAGGCGCAACCCCCAGGACTGGCGCCTACCTGTGTCAGCTGACAAGTTGCCAACTTCTGTTGTTGTTGTCGGTTCCTGGGTATTTCCACCTTTTTTTCGCAGTGCGGTTCCGCTCGACTCCGTCCGTCCCAAAGGCAGGCGCCTTTAAAGCCAGAACGGGCTATCGAGGGTCGGATGAAAAAAAGTGGCAATGGTTATTGCCGGGTAAAAGGGTCTCCATGAAAATTCATATAAATAAGTGTTTTAAAATAACAGAAATATGTATACTGGCTATTAATCCAGGAGTATACCTAAAAATTAGTCTAAATAATCTTGTTAAGTAAGAATGAACTTAAATAATCTTATTTGTCAATACCTTTAAAGGAAATTATAATTCAAAACTATTTTTAGAACAAATTCTGAATAAAAATAAAGCATTTCTTCTACTGTTCAGGCCTTACACTGCTTCTTAAGTTGGCTTTCCCTATCTTTAATTCTTTTTAAATAGGTATTTATTTAATAGAATAAAAGTAATGGTTTTATTTTCAGGTTTTCATCCTGGAAAATACTTTCAAATAGTATTAAGTGCCAGCCATTTAGGCTAAGATGGTTGCTTCTCTGTAGACTTTCCCTAACTTTAACTCTATTTAAATAGGTATTTCATATTAATAAGAATCCCTGCTCTATTTTCAGTGGTTCATTCTTAAAAATACTGATAAATTCTTGGTCACTATACCATCTTGGGTTAAAGAGCTACCTCTCAGCGCTCTTTAATCCAAGATTGTGTACTGGCCAAGAATTTATTGGTTAACCCACTCCGTAACTTTTTGCGATCCTTCCTTCGGCAAACGCAATTGAGGCAACGCCAAACTGAGTTTTGATTGAAATATTGATGGCAATTTTAGCATAGTTTGAATATTCTCCCGACTCGGAGCCCGAACCAGGTGACTTTACCAACCGTTTTTCAGTTGCGAGGTGCAAGTGTGCGAGTGTGCGAGGAGGAGGTGTAAACTGAGGGTGTGCGTGGGTCGCCACCCAGTGGGTGAGGGTATCCAACGACCTTTTCAATCGACTCTCAACAACTTATGACAGCCTGCCTTATTATGACTGTCACGGCTGTCAGGGAGGAACCCTTCTCCCTCGGACCGCGCTTCGAATATATTTTCATTACTCCGAAGCGCTCGCATTGTATTTCCACTGCCGTCTTTCCCGCTCCGAAGTCTTTAAGCGATTTTCTATTTGTTTTTCCGAGACCCCACCCCACCCCCGCCGACTGGCCTGCGCTCACTTTTGACAGGTCAGACAGTTCAGGTGTAAAATAGTTCTCCCCGTCAGGCGACTGCGTTTCCAGTTGCCTATCTCTTTTCACGCTCAGCCGCTTATTGATTTTCCAACACCTTCGGCTTCTTTAGGGACGTCGGAACAATCAGTCTGACGTCTTGACTTTAAGAACCCCGAACCCACGCGGTCAGCGTTTGGGAAAATGGAGGTAGGTCTTCAAGTCGGACTTCTATTTTCATTATTTCCCATCATCCCTCTGCCTTTGATCTGGACCTGGCTTGGGTTTTGCATCAAGTCATGGATTCTGAGATCCTAAGACAAGCTGAGGCGGTGTCCTCTTTTCTTTTAAATCCTCTCTTTTTACAAATCATTTTGTATAATTACGTTGGGACTAGGCGACGCTGACCTTTCTGCAGTGGCCAGACGTGACGGGCCAAAAGGATAAACTGGACAGGCGGAAAAAATGCTAGATAAATCTATTAAAATGTAGTTTAAAATAAGAATGGAAAGGGTATTTACTTTAAGGGAGAAAACAACACTAAGAATCAAATTAGAGAGCCTATAAATAATATTTGTTCAGTTTTTACTTGATTTAAGTAGTTTCTTTTATGTTTAATGTTGAGACACAGTATTTTTTCAATCCAAATCTGCGTTTTTTGTTATTTTCCCATCGTTTTACAAATTTAAATTCAAATTATCCCCCGATATGCACACATCCCTTCCATAGGAAGAATCCAATCCAATATCAGCCTCCCAGACGCTCGGAGACAAAAGTTCAGTGCTCACTTTCAAATCCTCCAACTGATAGCAACAGTTGGGAAACTTTGTAGACATTAAATCGTTCCAAATATTGCCAAAAGGTGAAAAGAAAAACAACGACCTCTTCGCCCACGAAAATCTCCCCAAATCCCCAGTGACAAAACGAGGAAAAAACTTGCCAGCGTGATAAGGAACCCTTGGCTCATGCTGCTCGATATCGCCTCGGAGTGCCGTCCCCCCGTTCTTTATTAAGTCAACAATTTGATATGCATTTTTTGTTTTTGTAAATACTTGCATTACATTACCCTCTATCTCGGAGGGCTTTGGAATTTTCAAAGTTACGCTAAGCTTTCGGCGCTGCAACTTTTGACAGCGTTTGATTGAATGTTTGGCAACGACATCGGGGATTAGCGGAGCGGCCTGCCGGGCCGAGCGGTTATCTGGTCCCGCGGTCCGCTGGGGCCACCGCGACAGTCCATAATGGACAGAGTTGGCCCTAATTGGAGTTGGAACTTGCCCCAAGAGGTGGGGTTCCATGTGGAAGGTGTAGAAATTGTTTCTTTCACCGAGTGTGGGGTATTCATACATGAGCAGCATCACCAGGCGAGTCGATTTAGCCGTGGAAAGGCAGTAGAAAGACTATTCTATACCCCACTTTCCTTGGGTGAAAATGTTAGTTTTATTAAGAGGTCATTCAGAGATGTGCATACATACATATTATGTATTTTTCACCATCATCACCCGACGAGTCGATCTAGCCAAGCCTCTTTTGACGGTCACACTAAACGAAGGTGGATTTAT
>JAEIIH010017693.1:0-17893 GCA_018904745.1 Drosophila orosa | reverse complement strand
TAAGGACAATTTACAATGATAAAATAGTTTTAGTTTCATTTAAATTTGCAGAAGCTAAAACCAATCCATCATTATTTTTAAATTGGACATAAATAGGTAATTAAAACTTGTATTTAAATTATTTGAAACTTTAATGTTTAGATTGAAATTTAACTCAAGATTAAAGGTATAAAATAATTAAAAGAAATCTGAAAAACCTGTAAAATAATGTTCTATGGAAATACTAACTTTCAAAAATAAATCGAATTTAGTTTGTTTAAACCAAATGCTAGTAGGATCTCAGTTAATTAAATAAGGCAATAAATACATACTTAGAAATGCACTTGACTTGATTTTGGAGTTCAAGGCTACGTTAGGCAAAGTTAGTTAGTTTGTTAATCAAAAATAATAACATATAAAATAATAATAAATTAGTGTTAGTAACGCAACGAAATAATATACTAAAACTAAGTCAACAAGCGATTAAGCATTAGTAACAGATAACGAGTAAAAACACAGGCCAGGATTAGATTTTTGTTTAACAGCAACAGCTTTGTATATATTCTTAAATTCTCTCCTTTCCTCCACTATCGATTCTTGGTATTCGGTTTTTGGCAAAGTTCTCTAGGCGAATCTAAGCAGTTACCACTAGACTAAACTAGACTTAGCGTAAGGCAATAAATAGGTAGATACTAGCTGTAGGCACTAAATTAATGTACAAGGGCTGACCTCGCGCTATACAGATACACGATACACATACGGATACAGATACATTTACAGGTAAGTACAGGGGCGCGACTCTGTGAGATCCTACAACTGCCATCTACTGCCGGCCAGGCTATACGGCGAGTACCTGTAGCTGGGACTGCCGAAGGACGCGCTCCCGCCGCCCGCCGAGTGGGCCAGGGCGTGGGCGTGACCCACTCCCACTCCCACTCCGAAGGGCGTGCTGTGGTGGAACATATCGAAGGCCGAGCCGAAGGCGGCGCGCGGCGGCGTCTGGTAGTGGAACATAGCTGCCGCCGCCGCCGCAGCCGAGGGCGTCTGATAGGCTCCACCGGCCAGCGAGGAGGACGAGGAGGCGGTGGACACGGATGTCACTGGGACAGAAGTGGGGGGTGCAGCAGGAGCGGGAGCATGAGCGGATGCCAGCGAAGTACTCAGCGGCGAGGCGGTTAGGTTGCGGGAGGACGAACCGCTTTGCGATTGAGTAGGAAGCGAGGCGCCCAGCCCGCTGCTGTTGTTGTGCCCGGAGGAGGCCTCGCCGCCGCCGCCGCTGCTCGGGGGCGTGGCTTGTGCCTGGGCATACAGGCTGGCCAGAAGGTCCAGCTCGGAGCCGGAGCCGGTTCCGTTGCCATTGCCATTGCCGGCGGGCTTGAAGGCGCTGCCAGCGGAGGGCACCAAGGGAGCAGGAGCAGGAGCAGCAGCGGCAGCGGCAGCGGCAGAGGCAGAAGCCTGAACCAGCTGCAGCTGCTCCGCCTGCTGCACTGCAGCCTCGACGCCGGCCACGCTCTTCATGAACGCCGCCAGATGGAGCGGTGCCTGCTGCGGCGCCTGCGACTCCAGCTCGAGGCGATTGAGCTCGTCCAGGTGCTCGCGCACCACGCCCAAAATGTCGTCGTTGGTCGCCGGGGAGCTGCCCTTGCCGAGCAGTGCTGAAACCTTGGTGAGCAGCGCCGGCACATCCTTGTAGAGAATGTCCAGCAACTTACCGGTGGTGAAGAGCACGATCGCCTTGAGGCAGGAGTACTCCGCGGAGTCGACGTGCAGCGCCTTCAGCTTCTCCACCTGCTCCTGGAAGATGCGGATGTGATCCATGAAGGCCACCACACGGTCGGCGGCCATCGGGGAGGCGTGCAGGCCGGCGGCCGCCAGCAGCGGCGCCACATGAAGCGGCATGCTGCACTGGCTGGCGTTCAGCACGAACAGCTCCGACCAGACGAGGCGCAGGAGGGCCACCTGGTCGGTCACCTGCAGCTCCGGGAAGAAGGGGATGTTCTTGGCCCACTCGACCGCCGAGAAGAGCAGCCGCGCGGCCAGCTCGCAGATGTTGTCGATGCCCATGATGTTGTTGGGCTGCATGCACTGGCCGTAGCGGGACGTGGGGTACGGCTCCGCCCGGAGCAGCAGCGAGATGTAGGAACTAAGGTACGAGTGCCCGTTGAAGCCAGCGATGCCCATGGGGTCTCCGTTGGCGATCTGGTACTGGCCGTGCATGCCGGCCAGTCCGGGCTGTGTTGGCGGAACGCGGCCACGCTGGACAGCTGGAAGTAGAAGAAGGATGAACGAAGTTAGTTTGGTTTGGGCGATAGCTTAAATATAAATTGTGTAATTCCTAAATACATAATCTAAATCTCTCCTGAATAAAATAAACCCCTTCTGAGGCTCATCCTTGGGAAGGAACAGAGCAGTTCCGCTTTTGTTGCGCTTATTTTGACCGCCACATCACACGCCGCACAATGCGAGGCATTCAGCTCTGTTGGCAAAGCTGCCACGGCACACAATGCCCTGTCCAATCTGGATATCTGGATATCTGGATGTCTGGATATCTGCGATCTCTGACGCATCTCCCGGAAGGGAGGGCAGAGGCAAAAACTGCGCTGTTGCCGTTGCCGAGCGTCCTTTGTCGTAAGTCCGAGACATCGTCATAAGATACTTTCCGCCACCCCAGAGGCTACGGAAAGGGCATTTCCAACCCCTTTGTGCGTGTTGTCGCAACTGCTTAGATATGCAAATTGAACTAAATACTTTCAGCGCATCCCGCGGATACACACACATACACATGACGTGCATCTCTCGGATACCTCAGCTGCGGACTCTTGGCAGATCTCAAGGCAGAGCAGGAGGAAATATGGACAGGTCTTCGCCGAGAGTGGGGCTGTACATATAAACATTATAATTAACAATGTAAATGCTTAACAACCGAGCAAAAGCTGAAGCAGCTAAATGGAAAGTGAAAGGCCTTTTGAACTCTCGGGCCCGGAAACGGCATTTCCCCAGACATCGAGACATTGACATGGACGTGGATCGGACAGGGACATGGCTGTGGAAGTGGATGTGGATGTGGATATGGATATCCAATATCTGCTGCAAGTTAAGCGCAGCTTGAACACGCTCTCAAGTGTTGGCAGCTAGTGACATGTGAGCGGGAACTTGAGCACGTGCTGGCGGAGATTCATTCATTAAGCAATCAGCCAAGAGGCCAACTCGGGCCAAGGGCCTGCCCACTCCCACTCCCGTTCCCATTCCCATTCCCGTTCCCGTTCCCATTCCCAATCCCAATCCCACTCCCTTGGCTGCTGCAATCTCAGCCAGATCTCGAGGTAAAACCACAAGCTTAGGCAGACTCTCCTTTTTGTTTTTCGGTGGCTTCTTCGCTGTTCTTGTGGTCAGTCAGTTTTTTCCCAGGCGCATAAATAAAAGGAGCTGGACACTGGCCGGCAGACCGGTTTGCATCATAGATCACCAAGTGCAGGCGATGGTCCGGCTACTCCTCATCCCCCTGCACCATTACGCAAATGTATTGTGTAAATAAGTGTCGTCGTCCCGCTTTCTCCTCCGGCTGGACACTGGTCAACTGGTTGCAACCCCCGGCTTAATTGCTCCGAAAGGGCAATAAACAAACACCTTCGGAGCCGGGACAGAAAGGGATTTCCGGATATGTCCATTGTGCGGACTGACCAAAAGCACCATCGCCTTGGCTTTCTATCTAAAAGACGTTACGTTCCGGGCAGCCAGCCTGTTCCAGGTAGAGATCTGCCAGGCAGAGTCCGAGTCTAGTACCAGTCTCAGTCCCAGTCCCAGTACCAGTTCCAGTTCCCGGTCCACTCCAGCTGCAACACAATGCTGAGCTGTGATCAATAATAACGTCTGTGCAGTTTAGCTATTGCCTTTGCTTTGTTTCACTCGCGGACTCGAGTTATTGGCCTGGCCCAGGGCTCCGATTGCGTTGGCCAGATTGCGCCAGAGCTCTAGGTGTGCCTAGGATGTGTGCTGCCCGCCAAGGTGTGGAGGTGTAAAAACCTTTGCTGACCCACTTTTCAAGTCTCTCCAACTAAGCCGCGCCATTGTCTGCCTTTGCCCCGAAATGCGAAATGCGTTCGAACCAAGCCCCGACTCGGGCGAATGCAGGTGTTGGCTGCAACCAGTGGAACTCGGAATTCCGGCGGTCAGGGTTCACGAGCAAGAGGTCAACCCCTTCGAGGGGCCAGTTCCCAAGTGAATACCGGTGGAAATCCCTTCAAAAAATTACAATAAATTCAAAATAATTTAACGCAATTTCACTACCCTTAAAAACTTGTTTTTCCTCAAAGCTGACCAGTTCCTGGGCAGCCCCACCCCACTTCCCTTGACCAATTGACACTGCAATTTAATTAGAGCGACCCGGAACACTGATTTGATGTTGTTTTTTCAGGTTTTTCGAGGCTTTTTGTGCGCCAAACCCGAACAATTCCCTGACCCAGGGTCGCTCCAGGCACCACCTTTGTCCCGCTTCGCAGCTAAGTACCGTGCCCTCTGCCTCTGTCCAGTAAAAAAGAGGGTAAAACCCAAGGAAACCTCCTATGCAGAACCGAGATTTTCTCACGATTTCTCAGCTTTGATAGCGAGGGACTAGTTTTACGCAGAACTTGTCATTAAAGAAATGTGACTCAACGGCGAGCAGCTCCAGAATGTAGCAAAAGGTGTTGAACTCTTTTGCGTTTACGAGTTCTGGGGCAAGGTGGGGAAATATAGTGGAAATAGTGGAAGTAGTGGGCTTAATGGGCCCAACAGGTAGATCGGAGCTGAGCACAGACTGTGTCATTAGCCGAAAACTCGCCTAGGTAAATTTGAAATGCTCTTTTCACAATCCGTCGCCGGCGACTAAATAAATGTTTATATTCATTTAATTACAAGTGCATTGAGAGGAGGCTGCCGTAGCTGCATTTTAATTGCCCGTAGTCGCCATAAATTAACGTTTTCGTTCTTAACCCAAATCGATGTGTACACCGCTCAGACAGACATCTGTAGTCCGTAGCTGTTTCTACTGCTGCTGGCTATTAGCATTTTGCGAAAAACCTGTCAATATTAGTGCAAATAATAACAGCTTAGCGGACGGCTAACTACGGTCTGTCTCTATCTTTGTGTCCGCGCCTCCCTGACGGACGCTAATTGTTAATGCTGACAAGTGTAACTGGCCATTGTGACTGTCTGTCCAGCCAGGTAGTCAGTCAGTCAGTCAGTCAGTCAGGCGGTCAATCAGTCGGCCGGCAGAGTCAATCAGTCAGTCAGTCAGTCACTGCAGTGGCTGCAGGAAAACGAGTCTCACCCAAGTATGCCAAATATTTGGCTTGGCTTTGCTTACAAATTAGTTACACATTGGGCTGCATTCGATTAACTGATCAACTGCAGCAGCCTGGGGCCTGGGATCTGGGGCCTGGAACCCGGCGTTTCTCTCAGTGCAGTGCAGGCTGGCTTTAATTATGGAGCAGCGATCGAACAAGTTTGCATCTGATCCCCGGGGTCAATCCGCCTAATTGTCTTCGCCAGAGCAGAGCGATTCTCGTGCGTGGAAGCCGGGGAGGAGCACTTGGCCTGATCCCCGCTGATCCGCTCTGATCCGCCCTGGTCGGCGGCCACATTCCCTGGCATAGTTCCTGGCACCCAAATAACTCAACTGATCCGCACCGAACCGCGCGAACCCGATTCGCAATTGTTTCGCCGTCGAACACATTCCTAGCATGTGACATTTAGTCATCGCTGCCGCTGCTCTACTTCCGTTCTTCTGCCGTTGATTTAATTTATTTTGTTTGCCATTGCCTCGGGGTTTGACTTTTAATTGACCCACAGCCCGCCACACTGCGATGGCCGAGTGTCGTTCTAAATACTGCATATTTCTATTTGTTTTTCTGAGTAGGCGAGTGAGTCTTACCTTCGCGTCGCATGCCCATCTTGAGGCACTTCTTCAAGCGGCAGTATTGGCATTGGTTGCGATGGTGCTGATCGATGGGGCAGTTTCTGCTGCCGCGGCACGAGTATGTGAGATTGCGCCGCACCGAGCGCTTGAAGAAAGATTTGCAACCTGCAAAGAAATACGAACAAATATACTTAGTAAAATGTTTAAATTTTAAACTCAAAAATACAAGACAAAACCTTTAGACTTTGCCTAACCCTTTTCCCCATTTAGCCATGTTTCTGTTCTCTACAAATTCCTTGGCACCCGTGACTCTAAAAGAACAGGGGATTCGTTACCACTTGTCCCCCAAAGTGAGTTCCAGCTGCACTCCTTGACAAGCTGCGCAGCACCAGAGCGAGACCGCGTCCAAGTTCCTGATGCCCATGTCAATGGTCATGTTACACGTTTCATGGCTTAACGCCTCCCATAAAATTACCTTTAATGGCTTTCAATTAACAAAGTGTATCTTGGCCACGGCGCGATACTGCCGGCCTGCCATCCATCCCCCTTCCGAAAATAAAAGGAAAATAAAAGAAAACTGGCAGCAAGTTCAAGTTCGGCCCGAATGCCACGAATTTACTGTTAAGGCAGACGGCCAGATCAGCCACGGCTCGTTGGGCATCGCTTTTGGCCACAAACTCAGCATCAGCCACAGCTTCAGCTTCAACTTCAGCTTCAGCTACAGCTAAGTGCTTTAGGCCACAGTTGGGTGTTGTTGTAGGACAAGGCAGCGACACGGCAAGTTAATGTCGCCGACGCGTATCTAAACATGTGTATCACCTGGGCCCATTTTCTGCATAAAGAGAGTCTCGCCAGCTGGCAGGCGGGGGAATTTACGATATGGGATATACGTACGTACTTTGGATATATGGGAGGCATTGTCTGGGCCTTCCTCGGCGGACCGAAAAAGATTTCTCACAATAACTCAAAACAATGGCATATGCTCATAAAATTCGTTTTAAGCTGTAAAATCATCATCAAACAAAATATGTAAGCACTGAGCGTTTATGCAGACTCGATCCCATCCCGGCCCCGTCCATATAGCATGCGATCACAGGCTATAAAAGATCTTCAATGCCTTTTTGCCATTGCGATCGTGTGGCTCAGCCTCCCACCGAAATGGAAACAAAACGTGGCCCGCAAATTGAAACTGATCGCGAGTCCAGGTCGATCGCGCAATGCGCTGCACAGGAGAAATAATAATTGAGAACTTAATCGGTTTTGGCAAAGGTACATAAGTATCAGGGGACCGCGATCACTTGAAGAGATTTTAATTAATGCTGGCAAGTATATATTTTATTTATAAACGTATTCAACCCCGTCCTGGCTTATCTATCAATCCACTAGATGGATTTCGATTCGATTTGCCCGAGCAAAGGGCATTTGGTATTCCCCACTGTGGGCCAAAACGGCTGCACGGACCAAACCCAAAGAGCCAGCCTCGAACACATCTAGGCAGCGCACTCACACACTGCCAGCTTTTACACCATATGATCTACGAATAACGATATTGTACCCAGTCACGATTTCTGCCAAAACGTACCGTTGCCTTACCGTTCGCCCCCCGCCCCCCTGGCTGCGCTTCGCCTGTTGTGGGAGCGGACTGCGGACGGCGGACGGACGGACGGACGGAACTTGGCCCGAACCCAGAGAGGTAAATAAAAGAACTGGCAACAGAGGCAAACTGCCCATATGCGCCTATCGCAACTCTATCTAGAGCTGCAGCAGCGAGTATCTGGGCATCCGAGTATCTGAGTATCTGAGTATCTCGCGGGGCGGAGGCGATCCCCAGCGGACTTTGCGATGCGAAAGATGCGCGTCGTTATTGATGAAGATACGAGTACAAGGCGCAGATACCGTACACCAAATCCGCGACGGGGTGGAGTGGATATCGTGTTATATCAATAACCGAAAAAGGGTGGATCGCTGCAGCTCCAGCTCCAACAGCAGCGATTGTGGGAAGTGTGGGAAGTGCGGGAAATGCGGGAAATGCGGGAAGCGAAGCCCTAGAATCCTGGCCCTCTCTCTCTCTGTGGAGAGCCGCCTCTTGTACGGCTTCGGCTTAAATGGTTGAGAGCGGTTCTGTGGGCAACTTTGCGGTAGTTTCAATTACCGCCTCACCTAATTGGCGGCGGGTGGGCGAGGAAGTGGCTTCGCGTGCGCTACGCGCCATAAAGCGTTCAATACAGTTAGAAGGGGTTCCGAGAACTAAGCCCAACTTAGCCGGGCTAAGCTAAGCGCTTTATTAATTGAACTTCCTGAAAGTGAGCTGAAATTGCTCGTATCTATCTGCGCCGCACGAGATCCCCTTGCCGCTTGGCTGCGCAATTTAAAGCGTTAAATTAGCCGCTGCGCCAGAGTATCTGAATCTTTGGCACACACACACACACACACTCTCCGCCGGCAGATGGCCCAATCAATTGCGGCGGCCCAACTATTCGGATTTCCCATTTTCCATTTGCCGTTTTCCATCTCCCAGCCGCGGTCAATGATCGCCTGGCCCAGAGGAAGCTCCAAGCTCCAGTCTGAGTCTGCCAGCTCCAAGTCAAAGTCAATAGCCACAGACCTCGCCTTGACTCTGGCTCATTTTCTAATTCTTAATGCACACAGCGAGCAGCAGGCAGCGGGCAAAGGGAGGGCCGTCATTAAGGTGCAATAATTAAATGTTAAGCTTACACGGAGTCAGTGTAATTAGCGCGCCAAGACCGCAACTGCCACTGCCACAACTCCCGTCCAGAGGCTAGACAAAATATCTGGAGTACAACCGAAACATAATTACAGCCCCCGACAGACACGAAGCCGCAAGTAACCGGGCTCATTCAGCAAAATGCACTGATTATGAACGGGAACAGGTGCCTGCCTCTCCCCCGCGGAGTTTATGGCCCAATATAGGTCAACTGTAAATCAAATGCCCATCTGGGAATCCGGAATCCGGAATCCAGAATCGGAGCAGTCAGCCAGCCTTAGCTTGACTTCTCATTTGCATCTTCCATATGTCACGTTGCAGCAAGTACTGGAGAGAGGCCGAGAATGCAAAGAGAACGCCGCCTCAGATAAGCGATTTAGCTCCGATTTAACTGATGCTATGCGGAGTTATGCCGCCGCAGTCAGTCGGGCTCCGGTCATGCACTCCACGCGATAAGCGGGGTTATGGCCAGAGACCATCGTCATCGTCTCTCGGCCATGTTGCAACGCGCAAGTGCGGCCGCCGAAACGTGCCCCAAAGTAGAAGTAGAAGTAGTTGCAGCCAGCTCTGCGCTGGGCCTGATCGATTAGCCGAACTTGGTTGAAAACGAAAATTGCGCATGAAGTGGCAACAGCAGCGGCGGCCCTGCTCCGGCCCAGAGCTCGCCGTGGCAGAGATCCCAGTCGGGCAGAGCTTAACATAATTAATTAAACCGTTACATTATAAAGCGGATCAAGTCGGTAGTTCACGATTTCCTTACTCCAGAGACTCTCTTTTATTTCGGGGGCCTTTTTCGAAATCGCATCGTGTCAGGATGAATTTTTTGCGCCTCATTTTAAGAGGCCCCAGACCCAGTAGGAGTCTGGTGACTTGGAACTTGGAACTTGGTACTGGGGACCTCAGAGCTGAGATCTGGGAGCTGCAAGCTGTAAGCTGCAAGACCGGACTAGCTGCTTTATTGGCCCGAACATTTCTTCTAAGTACAACGATTTGTAGTACAAGCCAGCTTTTAATGATTACAATGTCTGCCTGCCCGGGATTTGCAGTTGTTTCTGCTGTTTGTTTTGTTTCCTCTGTCTCGCGCAATATCTGTACAATTAAGTTTTGTTTCGCTGATTCTCCTTTGGCCGCCTTTAATGAAGGGTTCAGCCGAGGGCTCATTAATGTTGACACAGCGCCAGGCCGAGTTGGGCAATGCCATCATCCCATCCCACAGAGGTATGAGGTATTGTGACAGCGAATGGATATTTTTCAGGCTGTGCCGACATGGAAATTTGTCAAAATAAATATTGAGGCCATAAGTTATGCCGCTGCCGCACATGAGACCCCTTTTGGGGAGAGCTACCGAGTTGTAAATCAAGAGCAAGAGCCAACTGCACGGAAGTTATAAATGTTTATCAAAAGGCGATTTATTTGATAAATGTTATGGGGCAGCAATTGACTTGGCTGCCTCTGCCGCCGAATGCAAATTTTAATACAAGCCCCGAATTTATTTCGCCTTTTGCTAATTAATAAATAAGAAATCCGCTGGCTGCGAGCGTCGGGCCACGCCCATTACCCCCAGAAAAAGCCCCAAACTGCAAACTGCAAGCTGCAAGCTGCAGCGTCATAAATTGCAATGCTCGGTGGGCGTTGTTAATTTTCTGCATTCGTATTTACTTTGTTGCTCTTACCAGGCTCTCTCGCCGGAATGGGGGAGTCGGGGCAGTCCCAGGGGCTCGTATCACAGACAGCAAATTGATTTATGTTTGGCTTTTGTTAAATGCTCAGAGTGGAATGAATTTCCACAGCGAAACACGAAATTCGGCCGAGCGCCATTTAACAGATTGTCAAGAGGTGCAAAGTGAAACGCAGAAATGTATCTTGTATTTAATACAAAATAAACCATTTAAAATTCGGCCTCCAACAAGAAAGGCAATAAGAAATTAAGCAGAATATCAATGGTTATTAACCCATAAATTGTATATCTGTTTCTCGAATTTTTAATTTGTTTCAAAGCTATGAGCGTTCGAAAATTGAATATATTTTCAATACTTTGCTAAATATATTTTTCAGGGTTAAGTTTATATTGTATCTGCTGCAGTTTCCCTCGAAATTCTTATTCTTTTCCCTCAACTTACTTATTTGCCCACATGATAATGAAGTTAATTAAAAAGCCACACATGTTGAATACAATTCTGCACAAAGGAAGAAGACGGAGGAAGCGAGCCTTCCCCTCCGCCGAGATACAAAGATACAGAGATACAAGACCACGTTCATCTGCGACATTCAAAAATTCGGACATTTCCAGACCCAAAGTTCCTACTCAAAACTGTGAACTTCCCCTTGCGGAGGGACTGGGAGCCTGGGCCCCGGGATTTAGGGTTCTGAGCCCTAATTGCCGAACGTGGGAATCTATTTAAATGAGCCCGATGTAAGCTCGTTCGCGGAAAATGTAGCAAATGGAACGAGGCGAGTTGGGGATTATTTGTGGTGCTCAACGTTGACAATCCGGAGCTGGCGGCTGCACTTCACACACATTATTTGTGGCAGCTAATGGGCTCGGCTGGCGCTTAACAATTAGTTGTGATGGCAATTTCTTACCACTCTTTATGTGCTCCCCGCCACTGCGTGGAGCTTTAATTAATTGCACGCCAGGTACTTAGTACTGGCGGTAATTTTTCGCAAAATTTATTTGTCATTGTCATGTGCGCGCTGCAGATAAATTATGCTAATTCTCGCCTTAACACGGGCGCTGAGATAGTTCTCTTGTCAGAATTTGAAATTCAATAGGTTCGAAGAACACCGGGTTATGTATTTTTAATATTTTCTGCACACAAACATGACGGCGCTGATTGATGGTGCAGCCAAGGCGGACGACCAGATACGAGATACGAGGAATCTCGGCTTTTGGGGCCACTAATAGCCATGACAAATAGCCAAATTAATTGGAGATCCGAGTGAGGGAGGCTGCAGGAGGCCAGGGGCCTTGCTACATTAGAGCCATGCACTGCTCATCATTAATATTATCGAGACGCTTTTATCAGCGCACATTTTTTAGCAGACGAACCGTGACTTTTTCGAGTCGGCTAAAGGTTATGGTTGTGTTTCTTAAGGCCCACCGATTCCTCCCAATTTCACCGATCTCCGCCGCAACAGCTGTGCGCGAAATCAAACAAGTTGCCACCACAATGGGAGGATACTAGGGATCGGGATCGGGATCGGGATCGGGAACAGGAACAGGAACAGACAACACGCATAAGCTACAATTAATCTTGCAGCTACGAGTCTTCGAGGAGGGCTGGCGGGGTGTCTTGGCATAAATTTCACATATTCGCCCTGGAACCTGGAAACTGGACAGGCGGACCGAAGGGACGTCCAGACAGACGGACAAGTGAGCACAACACACAAGACAAGAACTCGTTCTCTTCTAAGAGCCACGAAAGTTCTGCAGCTCGGAGTGAATCAGCTGAAAGGACGCGACCACTCGGGTTCAGCGAGATATTCTTTTTTTTTTTTTCTAAAAGGTACAAAAAAAAAAGAGGAACAACCGAAAGCCTGAAAACGCTGGCAATGATATGGGCTGTGTGTGCGCTTTATTATGATTTTTCCTACGTTTTATTTCGCCTGCATTTGAGTGAAGCCCCGGCCGAAGCCCAAGCCGAGACTGAAGCCGAAGCTCAAGCGCTGCCAAGAGATTGCATAGAACAAAATAGATTGCTATCGTGGCAACATCATCAGGCCAACAGGCAGAGCGCGAGATACTCGTACTCGTACTCATGCCACACTCACATACTATACGATACACGAGAGTATGCCACTCCAGAGGGGCGGCGGGGAAACACCTTCAGAATGCAACGAGGCGGTCACAGAGCCGCATATCTCCTGATTGTTGATGTTGTGGGTTGCGCATGCGTACAAAATGCTCGGTGATTAATAATAATAGCAGCGCCTACAAAGCCCCAACAACACCCGCCACAGTGGGAGCCATCCGCCAGCGGAGTATCTGGCAATCTGGCCGAGTATCTGTATCTGTGTATCTGTATCTGTTCCTGGGCCCACTGTGCCACTCACTTCTTCGCGCGCTCTCCGCTGCTCCAGTGCCAGAACATTTGAAGAGATACGAGCATGACAAGTTCAACTTCAGGCTGCACTAAATGCCAGAGCGCGCTATCTTCCCCGAATGCAGTTGCCCATCTCCAGGCCCCCAGCTCCCCGGTCTTCAGACTCCGGAACTCCTCTCCGCCCCTCTAAAAGAGACAATACGAAGGTGGGCGCTTCATTTAGCAGCCCGGCCGCCGCACAATTTGCATGTTTGCACAACAATTGTTTGGCTTAGGACAAAGCACGGCCCGTATTTTATTTAGATAATAATTTTTATCTGACGATAAGCGATGAGCAGCCAGCAGCCAGCAGCGACTGCGACTAAGGCAGTGCCAGTGCGTGCCCGGGTCGCCGGAGGGGCACAGCTCCCCGTATACATTTCAAGAGCTCTCGTGCTGCCACTTGGAGTGTAACGGCATGCTGACCGGGAGAAATGATGCAGAGACGCATCTGGGAGAGTGACTTGCCTTAAGGTCTAGGAGATCATCGAGAAATCTAGACAGGGAATGTGGAATTTACTAGACCCTGAGCTTCCTAAGAGGGTTTATTAATGTTAATGGATGGGTACGTCTGTTTCTATTCCCTTAAGTATTTTTCCACGATTAAATTAGGGAAAAATGAATTTTCCCTAACTTTTAGGTTAAAAAAATCATTGAAATTAAATAAACTAAGAAAAAACTTGCACAAAAAACAAGCACTTAGCTTTCGAAATACAATTTTTTAGCCCTAATCATAAAAACAAATGCAAATATTAACCAAAAACGTTAGTGGGCTATAAAACCTCTTGAGGTCAAAGTGCCAGAGCTATATTTTGGATCATAAATGTTGTACTTTTCGCTCGTAAAAGAATCTCTACATGATTTGGGGCCCGATCGCAGTCAGTTGCGAGATCTATGGAGTTCCCAGCTGCATCGCCCGCCAAGATTTGCATGGCCCTGGGAAGAGAGATGAAGACACCCACACCTGGCCATCTCCGCAGGTAAGTGCCAACTCATCATTCTGCCATAATTCACCGAACGAAACTGTCAAAAATCAGCGGCTGGCAGGCAGGCACGCTTTTGTGTCCGCTTTCTATTACGGAATCCGCGCGCTGGCCAATTTCTGGCTGGTCATTCCCATCCCCAAGCCCAAACCCAGCCCGTAGCACTAGTACGAGATATCAATTGACCCCCAGAGACCCCGGTACTCACCTTCGCAGGTAAACTGGCCGTAGTGCTTGCCGGAGCTCTTGTCGCCGCAGACGACGCACTCGATGTTCTGCTTGCTGTCGATCTGCGATCCGCTGTTGCTGCTCTGCGAGTGCGAGCTGTTGGCCTGGGAGCTGGGCGTCGAGCTGCCGCAGCCGGTGGGCTGGCCCTTGATGCTGGTGAGCATCTCCTGGCCGCCGCCGCCGCCGCCGCCGCCGCCGTGTCCCTTGATCAGCGGCAACATGTCCGAGTTGTGGCCGGTGGGGATGCCCCCGCTGGAGTGGTGACCGCCGGCGGAGCCTCCGTTGGAGCTGGGCAGGCTGGAGAGATCCTCCTTGATGCCGCCGCTGTGGTGGTTGCTCTGGTTGAGGTTCGCCGAGAGGTCCTGCTTGATCACCGCCGACTGTTGGCTGGCCACGCTGCTCGGCGTGGTCTGGCCGCCACCGGCGGAAACACTGCCTCCGGTGGTGGTGCCCCCGGTGGCCAGGGAGCCACCAGGACCCGCCGATGCAGCGTGCAGGTGGCCGCCCAGCGAGGAGGAGTGCGGCTCGTGCCAGGCGCCGTGCGGCGGTACGCCCAGACCCATGGACCGCGAGAGTCCAAGGTCGAAGGCGGACAGCTCGGCGCCGGACTGGGGCCGCGGGTTGAAGAAGCCGGGAGCCGTGGACGGGGAGGCGCACATGACGCCGCCACCGTACACGCTCAGCGAGTTGTGCGTAATAATTTTGGCGGCCGGCTCGGAACACGTGTTATAATCGCTGGAATACACTTTCGCGCTGCACTCGGAGTCCTAGCTCGTCTCGCAAATATATTTGTATAATTTATTTTATTTTTTTTTTAGTGCGTTTGTACTTTGTAATTATTTGGTAAATAATTTATTTCTTTTTTTTAAGTAGAGCACATCTCTTGGCACGCCGCTGTAAGCAAACACTTGGCGTTATTTTCGATCAGATTCAGATTCCGATTCAGATTCGATTTCCCGCTCGGCACTCGCGATGTGTGAGGAAAAGACTTGGAAAATTTTCAGGCACTGCACAAGTACAAGAAGTATCTGATAAATGCGCGCGTCATGCGGAGCAGCGAAATCTCAGCTGGTCTCGTACGGTTTTAGAGCCTGACTGGCAAAACATTCGTGGCAAAAGGTACACGACCCGACCCGACTCGACTCGACCGTTTCGACCTAACGACACATCACACAAATCTCTCTCATTCCACGAACACAGGCGCACCACCACCGCGCGCACTCCTGCCGCGCCGCTCGCACTCGCTGCCAGTGAACGGGGGCTGCCGTTGAGTGGAAGTCGCCGCTCCCGCTCGCACCGGGGCAAGACCTTCGACGCGTTTGGCTGATTTGCCACCACCACCACCACTACTACTG
The DNA here is from genome assembly GCA_018904745.1 of Drosophila orosa. Classification (NCBI taxonomy): domain Eukaryota; kingdom Metazoa; phylum Arthropoda; class Insecta; order Diptera; family Drosophilidae; genus Drosophila; species Drosophila orosa. The sequence continues at coordinate 2,645 of JAEIIH010017693.1, read as the reverse complement.
CTGCTGCTGCTGCGACTGCACACCACCACCACCACCAGCACCACCACACCACCACCACCAAGGGGGCTCACGCTCTCCCGCTCTGCTCTCCTGCTATCTGCTTCGTTGAGTGTAGCTCGCTCAGAGAGGCCACTCGATTCGAATCCACTCGACTCACTCTCGTCCAACTAGAACCCGTTTTCCTTATTAGATCGCTGCCGGGCGCATCTGCCAGATACTGTTTACCGTTAAGGTTCTTTATCGCAACTTTTCGCTTTTCTTCTTATTTTTCTTTGCCAAGTTTCTGCGGCTTTAAAGCGAGTCTCCTCCCCGAAATATGAGTGTCCGGCTGTGTTTGCCTTGGCAGGAGTTCTTCGCTGGTTGGTTGGCGGCCTTAAAGTGCGTTCTAAATTGTATCTCGCGGGTATTTCACTGCCTTACCAGACCGCTTCTTATCAGCTGGCCAAGAGTTTGGCGACTATAATGGCCGTTCTTGGCCAAATGTTTGCTTTAAAGCCCCGTTCCCATTGGTGGCTGGCCCTGATAAGTTGGAAACACAAAGATACGGCGATGATGGATGGCAGGATGTGCTGAAAACATATCTAAATATCAAGCCAGGTGAAGCAAGTCAAGGATGCAGCCGGGAGGGAAATTAAACCGCTCTTTATTTGCTTTGATTGAACTCTAATATGGATTGGTATGGTTTTTAGGCCATTAAAAGCTTGCCATAAATATTTAATTGATTATTTGTCACTGAATTCCGCTGAATTCCTAGCTGACCCCAATAACATGCAACGTGCTTATTATTTACGCTCAATAGAGCCCGAGTTTACGACTGAAGCCCACTGACTGCCGGTAATATAATTATAATATTTCCCAGCTAATTGGATCAGTCCCGGGCTTGTACTTCACGTGTCTCGAGGCTCCTGCTGCGGCTCCGAGGGGCGAAAGTGCCAAAACATGAAGTCATAACCATAATTGAATTCCCTCCTAACGGGGACACCTCTCGGGCTGCTACGCGTTTTGTCCATTTGCCGGCCGTGTTGTTTCTTTGTCTTAATCGGAATTAGCATTTCAAGAGGCACCATTTGCACGCAATCGCAGAAATCACTGGATGCCACGCAACGCTCGGCCGCCACTTCATTTTTCACCCGACCAGAGCGGGCGGAGTAGGTGGAAATATCGGAAAAGTGTCGCTGGCTGCAGAGTTGCAAAGTTGCAGGTCCAAAGGGCCAAATTGTGGCCACCGCTCTTTGCACTCTCCTCCTGCGGTGCGGTGGGGGAGGGTCGGGGCGGGGTGGCGCCCTCTGGGAAGGCCAGAGCGAAGTGCAAACGTACAATTGGATGATGGACGATGCGATATGCTGACTGGGGTGCCGCCGCAGCAGTTCCACTCAGAGTCCAATTGGACTCTTTCTCTCTCGCGCCGAGTTTCGTTAAGTTTGCTTTCACTCGAGTTGGGCAACGCCTCTGCTGGTCGCTGTTGCTCTCTCGCTTGCCCTGCCTAGCACCGTCTCTGTCGCGAGCATGGCCTGCCTTATCATTAACTGTATCGGAATTTCGCTTGCCTTTTTTCGAGTCTTATTTTTGTTCGTTTTTTTTTTGCCCCATAAAAGTCGGGAACAAAAAGCGTGTGTGTTTGCCTTTTATTAACACCGCTAGATGTCTCTCTCTGGCAGCCTCCATCGGCGGGGCCTAATTCAATTGCGCGACGGCGCCTCTCTGGCCTCTCTTTCGCTCTGCCTGATCCCCCCGCGGCACATCCTGGCTCCTGTGAACCTAATCTCGGGGGTTCTCGGGGTCTCCTCTTGTTAGTCCTCGTATGTTGCGAGGAACTCGTAACTCGTAACTCGCCCAGCCCCCTCCCCGACTCTGGCGGAGTTCGCGCAGTCAGCCGGCACCTCCAACCCCTGTGGGTTAAATACTGACAACCCCATTTGAGCGCCTTTTTGCACTCGCTGCCACAAAGGGGCCAAAAAGGGGGGCCGGTCGCCCCACTCATTCGCCCTTGTTGGCCATTTTTTTTCCACCGCTTCTGCCTCTGCTTTGGACAGTTCATTGAAAATGGGACAGAAAAAAAGGGAGAAAGGGGAAGAATAGTGGGGACCAAACGAGGGAGGAACATCTCTAAAAGCTTCCTGCAGAACTAAGGCCCGGTGGCATCTGATATCATCCATAAATTCGCTATCCCTACTGCTCCTTATTCTCAAGGAAATTACACGAAATTCCAGAAATTCTAAGTAAATTGATGTTTTAAGCGCCATGTTTTAAACTAGTATATTAGTATTATCCATAAGAGGAGGCACTGTAAGCCAGGCTTTATCCAAAAAAAAACTGTATTTCCTAATAGATATCCTATAACATATCAAATATTAACACACTAAGCCATTTAGACCTTTTGCAATGCTTTATAAAAACATTTAACCTAGAAACATTTGAAAAAATTAAATATTTTAATGAATGAATTTAATAAATATACATTTAAAATTTTTAATCTTTTCTGATAAGTTTGATCTATGTTATAGATATCTGTATTTAATTTTTGCTAAAGAAAAAACAACATACTGACTTTTCAAAATGCCCAATAAATTATCGAAAAATATAATCAATAAACCACATTTAATATTATTCAAACAATTTCCAAACATTTTTTATAATTTTTTGAG
>JAEIIH010017672.1:0-11853 GCA_018904745.1 Drosophila orosa | reverse complement strand
TCACTGCGTTGCAAACTTCTGACTAAAATTATAATACCCTGCAAGGGTATAAAAAGATTGTTGTCAATAGAACTGTTTGAAAATGATTGTTGATTATTATATTGCGTGGGTGACACCATTTATTTAAAGGCCACATACTAATTACACCACTTCTTGGAAATAATATAACAATAACATTTTATGATTCAAATTTGACAATGAACTCCCAACAAGTGCAGGCAAATTCATGGGAAGCCCCATTCTCCAGATGTATTATCAATATCTTATTGCCAGAAAACACAAACTGTTTGCTTAGCAATTGTACTCAGAAATTCAAGCAATAAAAGGCAATAAAACAAGTTATTTAGCTGGGATCTCTTTCCTTGAATTGATTATTATGTATGATTCATATTCCGCCATGGACTTTGACGCAGGTGTCCACTCATGTCGGGGAAAGTACCCACATCTCCGGCAGGCAGACAGGCACACTTCTTTCCAAAACAGAAACGCCATGATCCGAAGTGGGCTGTATATACACTTTCATATATCATACGGCTTAGCATTATTCACAAACATTGCGATAAGAGTCCTTATCGGGCGCTCGTACCCGTTACTATGTAGCCTGTCGCCTCTAATCAATGCCTATCACCTGCGATAAGCTCTGGTGTTGGGCCAGGCCCAATCTCGGCAAAAATATAAAAATCATTTGGCCTGCGGATCTAGTGGCCAGTTTCATATCGACCTCTTGCGAAGACGGATCGCTTCGGTGAAAGAGTGAAAAGAATAGAATGCAGAACGACAAGTTTGGAGCACCGCAGGAGGTGGGTTTCACTGCGCCACCACAGCAGCCAGGATACCCCCAGCAAGGATACCCCCAGCCAGGATACCCTCAACAGGGATACCCACAGCCGGGATACCCACAGCAGGGCTATCCAGCACAGACCTATGGACAGCCACAGATGACGCCTGCACACACATACGGAGGTCCTCCGCCGCCACCGCCGCAGCCTCCGCGTGATCCTCCCACCCGAGTGGAGGGTCCTCGAGGAGGATGTTGCTCCTTCAACCAAAAGAACAAGCCTCAGGGGAATGCCATAGCCACAGGTGAGTTGACCTCTGGCATTCAGAGACCTAGTCATCAGTCCAGCAGAAACCATGACGATAATCTTATCTGCCGAAAACGTTTTGCTATTTCTGGAATATCGATTGATTAGGGACAGTGACGTAAGCCTATAAGCTTTCATAAAGCAAATAAATAAATGTGTACATACAATAAATAATACATAGTGTAGCAAGATTTTAAATATAGTACTAATTGCTGGTTGTTTAAATATATTCTATGGTTTTCAATGCTTAACCTTTCCTTCTCCACTCGCAGCTGGTCTGATCTTCATCTCCGGAGGCATGAACATAGCGTGGGCCATTGGCTTCCGAGGACCCATCGCCTATGTGACGGACAAGCATAACTTCATAGCCTGGTTCATTGGCGCCATCATTGGAGCGGTGGTCACCTGCGGTCTGACCAACAAAGTGCCCAAGAAGATAGTTCTGGTAAGTGGCAGAAGCAGTGCTCACTGACTGCAGCTCCGACTAACTCTACTCTCCTCATCCGACAGCAATTCGCGTCGGTTCTGGTCATAATCGGTGGCCTGGTGATCGCCTGCAGCTACCAGAACGGAAGTGGAACCATTGCTGCCTGCTACCTGGACGGGATCGCCAACGGCCTGGTGTTTGCTCCATTCATGGCTCTGGCCGCCGAGGTCTCGGTGGCCTATAAGCGGGGCATAAATGTCACCAACATGGAGCAGGTCTCCTTCGGCGTCGGCATCCTGCTGCAGATCATCTATGTCAGTTCCTGGAGTTACGGCAGCTACACCTCGTACAACACCTTTACGGCGGAGAACATGAAGGGAGTGCTGAGCACCATCTACGGGTTCCTGGCTCTGATTCTGGGCACCTTCATGACCATTGAGTCGCCGGTCCTGATGCTGGCCAACAACGACGAGTCGGGGGCCATCGACGCCCTGCGGCGCCTGCAGAAGCCCGCGGTGTTGACGGACGAGACCTACGAGCAGCTGGCGGAGCACAAGGTCTACTTGGCGGAGAACAAGAGCCTGACCCTGGGCGACAGCATCCGCCAAGCTGTGCCCACGTTCCTGCGACTCGCCTACCTGCGAACCCTCAACGCCATGAGCCTCTCCTCCTTCGTGATCCTCACGCTGATGCTGTCCATCATTCTTAGCTATGGACTGAGCACCGCCACGGGCTACTACATTGCCTTCGCCTTCTGCCGCTGGCTGGGCACCTTGCTCAGCGCCTTCACCGCCGACTGTCTGGGCAGGAAGAAGCCCACCCTGCTGGGCCTGCTCGTGGCCGCCTGCCTGGCCTTTGCCATTGGGGGGCAGTACGGGTTCTATAACTACATGAGCGGCGTGACTATACTGATCCTGTTCTTCGCCTTCTTTACGGGCGTCGCCTTCACTCCCAGCTCCGCGTACATCTCGGAGGCCTATCCGCTGGGCGTCAAGCAGCACTTCATATCCTTCACCTTCATCGTGGAGATGTTCGTCTTCCTCATCATCCAGGTGTGCGACTTCAACCTGCGCCAGGGATACAACTACTTCTACATTATGGGCGGCATGTACCTGGGTGGCTTTATCCTCGGGTGCATTTCCTTCCCGGAAACCAGACTGCTGACCATGCGAGGAGCCCAGGAGCAGTTCAGCCGATTCCTCAACCTACGCTTCTAATTGAGGAACAAAAATTCACAAGAATTTAAAGTTAGTTAGGCTCCACTTTAAATTATCGAAAGGGAGCATCGATTTAATTAAAATATTGTCAATAATTGGCTTATTGTTGGCAGTTGTTTAAGTATTTACTACTTATAAATAAATACCACAGAATTTAAAATAAAACGTATTTAAAAGCTTTAAATTTTAATACATAAATACCATTGATTTAATTCTTAAAGGACCCGGTTCATAAAATATATTTCACCACGAAATGTTACAGCTTTTAATGACTCATTGGGAAACACCAATAGGGGAAAACCCTGAGCTGATATAAAAGAAACTTATCAGCCAAATCATGAATTGGGAAAATATTATAAAATATTATACAATATTTTTCCAATTTCTAGTCCTTTAATTATTAAAAAAATATTAGAATAGAAAATGTTCCTTCTTAAAGAATATTATTTCTAAACTTACACAAGCAAAGATTAGTTTACTAATTTAATCGTAAGTTTCAATCTTTATAATGGCCATAAATAATGTCAATGACTCAAGGCTACCATTTGCTAAAAAGCATTTTTCCGTCGTTGTGAAGGCCTTTTGGAGAGACTGTGTATATAATTTCCTTTAATTTTAACAAGAATGTACAAGTTTTATTGCACTTTAGGATAAGATAAGAGAACACTCCCACTGTAAATAAAAAAAGTCACGTTTTTGTATCAAAATTAAGAGATAAAACTAGTTAAGTTTTAATCGTATTACGATTTTGTACAACTTTTGTTTTCACACCAAAATTCTGCAAAGAATACTATTTACCCCGGTGGTATCTGAATTCTAACGATCAGATATTTCATCCGTGGGAGGGAATGGTATTGTATATAATTCAAGAACACATTTAGATAAGGGTCCTCGTGCTAATCGCTGGCCATTTGCCGCTTATCAATGTCGTGCCGATAAGCCTTGGTCCCCGCTCAATTATCATTTCGGCCGCATTGCCAAATGGCTATAACCATTGGCCCAGACAATCCCTCAACCAGTTGCACATTACCCATACGCGGGGTTGGTTGCCCTCTCTGGAAGAGCAACAAGGAAAACCGAGCAAAATGAAAAGCGACAGGTTCCCAGAACTACAACCGCCGCCGCCACTGGGCTTTGCCAGTGCTCCGCCACAGCAAGAATATCCTCAGCCAGGTTATCCTCAGCCAGGACTTTCCTGGGCCTCGCCACATAGCCAGCAGCCAGGGTATTCGGGGTATCCACCACCACAACAGCAGGGATATCCAGCACCACAGCAGCAGGGATATCCCCCGCAGCAGGGATATCCCCCGCAGCAAGGATATCCCCCTCAATTCTATGGGTCATCAACTGGCTATGGAGGACCGCCGCCTCCACCGCCACCGCATCCCACGCAGCAGACCGTGAACGTGGATGTGAATGTGAATGGAGGCTGGTACAGTCGCAATCAGAAGAACAAGCCACAATCCAATGCAGTGGGCGGAGGTGAGTCAGAGTCCAAAGTGCAAAGATCTAATTACAATTACATCTGTGAAATTCAAAATCTAAAGAAAGAAATGAAAATATGTTCTCTGACAAATCTCTTAGTTCCTTTAATAATCCATTACCATTACTAAATCAATCCTTAGCCGCTCTCATATTTGTGTCTGGCGGAATGAACATTGCGTGGAGCATTGGCTTCCATGGCAGCCTATTCTATGGTCCCACCTGGCATAATTTCGTGGCCTGGTTCATTGGCGGCATCATTGGAGCCGTGCTCAGCTGTTTTCTCACCAACAAAGTGGCCAAGAAGCACATTCTGGTAAACTAGATACTTCTTAAATAATTATTATATATATTCATAACCGATTCTCCGCAGATATTCAGCTCTGCCCTGGTGATGATTGGCGGAATAGTAATTGCCGCTACCAGGAACAGTAATTCGGCCAACTTGGCAGGATCCTACCTGGATGGGATAGCCAATGGGCTGGTGTTTGCCCCGTTCATGGCCCTGGCCGGAGAGGTCTCGGTGCCCTACATGCGGGGCCTCATCTCGGCCAGCATTGAGCAGATGTGCTTCGGCCTTGGCATCTTCTTGCAGATCGTGTACACCTCCGCTTGGTCCTATGACACCTATCCCTCGAAGAACTCCTTTTCGGCAGAGAATATGAAGGGAGTGCTGAGCGCCATTTACGGACTGCTGGCCCTTATAATTGGCTCTCTGCTGTGCATCGAATCTCCGGTGATAATGCTGGCCACGAAGAACGATGAGCAGGGAGCCATCGATGCATTGAGGCGCCTGCAGAGGCCCTACACCGTAACCAACGAGACTTTCGAGCAGCTGGCGGAGCACAAGCGGTACTTGGCCCAGAATAAGGACCTGTCGATGTGTCAGAGCATTGGCCAGGCAATTCCCACCTTCATCCGGCTGGTGTTCCTGCGAGCCCTGAATGTCATGAGCATCAACAAGATCCTATACTGGACCATCATCTACTCCTTCGGCAACTGGTACGGCATGAGCTTCACCTGGGCCTGGCTCACTGGCTTCGGCCTATGTCGATGGATGGGCAACTTCACGGCCACCTTCTGCATGGAGTCGGCGGGTCGCAAGAAGCCCACTGTCCTGGGACTCTTGGTCTGCGGTGTCCTGGCCTTCGTGATTGGCAGTCAGTACCATATCTTTACCTACAACACTGGGAATGCTATTATGTTGCTGTTCTTCGAGTTCTTCGCGGGAGTCGCCTTCACATCCACATCTCCTTACCTCGCGGAGGCCTATCCTTTGGGGGTAAAGCAGCATTTTATAGGCTTCACCTTCATTGCGGAGATGCTGGTCTTCATCGTGATTGGAATTATCTATTGGACTTATGAATTCGGATCCTACTACTTCTTTGCAATGGGAGGACTCTATCTTGTCGGCTTCGTCTTCGTGATTCTCTGCCTGCCGGAGACCAGGAGGACCAACTTGCGCGAGGCCCAGGACAAGTTCAGCAGGTTCATCAACATCGCCTTCTAGGCCTTGACTTTCTGTGATGTTTTGTATAGCTATTAGTCACAGATTGAAAATTTGAGATAATAAAAGTATTTACAGCGCGACACAAGCACTCGTCGCTTTGTATTTCCCAGTTGTATTTCGACTATTGATAACATTTATGAACTGTCAACAAAACAATCGTCATTAGAGTGCTGGACAGGGGAAAGTGAAAACATTGTTTCTCAATAAATGAAAAGAAAAGAGAGAGTTTTAAACTCTGAGAGAGAGAGAGAGTACCTTTTCGAGGTAGAGGTGTACCCTTCCTCCTACCTGCACCAAATCCCGGCTATAGCACATGCTCGGCTTTCAGGCACAACGTTTGGTGATAGGAAAATCCAACACATAGCACACACCTAAGCGCTTATTTATCAATCAGTACGCGATAAGATAAGCGGGCAGCCGATAGATATAGATAGTGTTCCGATCGAACCTGTTCAAGAACCCAAAACCGAATCCACCGATGGCTAGTCTTGTTCAACAGCTCGTCCACAGTAGGTGCCCGATGCCCGACACCGATCCCAGACCTTCGTCCAAGGATGGTTTCCAGGCCATTCCCATTCACAGTGCCGGCGGCCAGCAGCGGGAGCTGATCGTGCCGAGCAGCCAGAGGAGTCCCTGCTGCAATCGGGATCTGCGTAACCAGCCCCAGGCGAATGCAGTTGGAGCGGGTAAAATGATACTATAATCAAGAAAATTATTAACTATCACCACTTCAGCGAGTAGCTGAGCATTAATTAGACTTTTTTCACAAGACTTGGAAAGCATTTAGGCTTCCTTTAATTTGCAGTTCAATTATTGTGTTGTGTTTTAAAAGCCGGAAATGCTTATTGTTTTCGTGGATTTAACGAACTCCCTTCCGGAAGTGATTCACTACTTGTTGTGCCTTAGTATTATTTATGGTGTAGAGGTTGATAATATCAAAGCGATATGGTGATATAGCATGATGATAACACCTGCCAAAAACTGTCATAATGACATTTGCTTATCAATATTTTTGGTCATTCATATTCTTCATTTTCTGCTAATGGAAAATCTGTTCTAAAAAATATGTAAAAGTCTTCGGTAAATCGTAATAACAAACCTAAAGGTGCCTTGACCTGACAATACCTTAAGCATTGAATTAAAAACGTTCTACAAGTTGTCACTAGGAATCTTATCTCTTAACAAATAATAAGCCTTGAGATAAGCTTTTTGTGTATTATTGCAAATACTTGATAAATAATAATATTAATTTATTTTTTGTTGTTCTACAGCGGCGCTTATCTTTTTGTCCGGAGGTCTGCATATAGCCTGGAGCATTGGTTTTAACATTTTGTTTGCCGAACTGGAAGTTACCAATCATTTGCGTATTTGCTGGTTCTTAGCCGCCATTTTTGGGGCTCTTTTGGGTGGATTCTTCAGTCAGAAATATTCATATAAATTGTTAATGGTGAGTAGAAAAAAAGTATTAATTTATAAGGTGAAAATATTAGTTAAGTTGTAGTTAATATCTGTACTGCCAGTGAAGATTACAGGGACATTTCCCTGTCTCTATTTCTACAGATTTCAAACTATAATTCAAATAATAATGGTATATTTATGATGAAAGATATATCAACATAAGATATATTCCCCTATTAATATACTCTTACCTCCACCAGAACTTCTGCTCCGTGCTCGTTATGGTCGGAGGAGCTATGATGGCCGTAACCAAGCTAAACCTCAATGCCTTGCTGGCAGCTCGATATTTGAATGGCTTCGCCAACGGCCTCGCCATAGCTCCCACACTAGCCATGGCGGGAGAGCTGTCCGTTTTCTACAAAAGAGGAACCACCACCTCAGCGGCGGAACAGTGGCCTGTTACCATCGGAATCTTCGTGCAGATCGTGTGCAGCGCCAGCTGGGACACGGAAAGCGACTTCTCGGAGGAACAGTTCCAGGGAGCAATCAGTTCAGTCTTGGGTGTCCTGGCCCTGGTCATGGCCACTCTGCTCTCCATTGAGTCGCCGGTGGATCTGCTGGAACAGGGCGACGAGCAGGCGGCCATCGAGGCGCTGAGCCGGCTGCAGAGACCGCGGGCAGTGACGACGGAGACGTACGACCAGGTGAGCGATCATCGTACATACCTGGCCCACCATCGATCCCTGAGCTGGCGAAAGGCCTGCCCGGCCTTCTTCCGGCTGGCGGTACTGCGAGCCCTGCAGGGGATGAGCTGCAGCATGCTGGTGGCCTACACACTGACCGTGACAAGCACCATGGTCTACAGCGACAACTCGGGACCGTATGTCCTCTTCGGCTTCCTGCGACTCGTGGGCAGCTTTAGCTGCGCCTTTGCCCTGGACTCGCTGGGCAGGAAGATACCCCTGCTCCTGGGACTGGTTATCGCGGGAGGCCTGTCCTTCGGCCTGGCCAGCAGGTTTGCTGGTGCCAAGCTGCTTCGCTTCGGGGACATGCGGATGGCCCTGTGGCTCCTGCTCATCTTCCAGCTGTTCGCGGGCATGGGATTCGCGCCAAGCTCGGCGTATCTCTCGGAGGCCTTTCCCCGCCGCTTCAAGAGGCAGTGCATAGCGCTGGCGTATGTCCTGGAGATGATCGTCCAGGTTGTCATCCTTCAGGTCGATCTCAGCGCCACCGCCGTGGGCAGCGATTGTGTTGAGGTGTTCTTCTTCGCCATGGGAAGTCTCCTGCTGGCCAGCTTCCTGGGCAGCGTGTGGTTCATGCCGGAGACCAAGGACACCACGCTGCTGCAGGCGCAGTTCCGCTTCCAGGAGTTCGTGATCCCGCCCGCCTAAAAGTAGGCCACTCCGCAGACACAAGACTAGCACCTAGATATAGCTAGGGAGTAAGTAGGGAAACCTTTATAGGGAGCACTGCTGCGTGTTTGCCGTTGTCTTATCGCCGGAGAAGTGACTGTCGAGATTTGGTCCCTCTCTCTCTCTCTCGTTTGTGCCGATCAGCATGAGGAGCAGTTAAATTTCGGGGAACACCGGGGCTATATAGAGAGGTGTTTTTAGTGGTAAAGTGGTAAAAGTTATATGGCCAAAGACCAATCAAGTCGGTTCCCATACGACTACGATAAGATACTCCGGCAACCGTAAATGTTTGATGGACTTTATATAGCACAAAAAAAGTATTTTAAAAATTGGAACTACTAGGAGGTTCTGGCTTATGAACTGGGTCATTAACTAAACAAATTAATATTAAAAGTATTTTTATATTTAGCATATAAAAGATATAAAGACTTGTTAAATGACTGAAAGCATCAGGGAATATTAATAATAAAACATTAAAAGCAAATATACCATTAAATTATTATCGAAAAGTATTTCTAAATATTTATTTAAAACCATAATTTTAAAAAATATACCGTCAGGCACGAACTAGTTCAAATAAGTGAGAGGAGCTATTCAACTTTCACTCGTCACTTCAATAAACTTTTATGTGCCTTGCCAAGCCATAAAGCCATAAGTACGTTCCACTTATACATGTGATCGGCTGCGTATATATATTCAAATTTAATTAATTTATTTATATCCACTAATCAGGCTGATAAGTGGCTGACAGAAAAAGGTTTCCTTATCTAATCTTAGCCCGCTGCCGAGCCGCCGCCGCTCAATAACCGCCCGATGCTCGGCCATTTATCAAACGGCGTCGCGGCGGTCGGTTGGTGGTCCGGCAAGTGCGAAATTTATGGCCCGGAACGACGAGTATCGGATCGGTGATAGAAACTGCAAAAATAATGACAAGCTCGAGTAGACAAACAACGCGGTTCCAATGAAAAAGTGCCAAGTAAACAATCAACAAATCGAGCGGCCAAAATAATTAAAAGCGGAAACGCCATAACCAGCTCAACTGTTAAGTCCAAAGAACTTAATTGTGTTGGCGGTGATTAGAGCAGAAAATGCCCAACATGTTGCCAACGATCGAGGAGGAGGGCAAGTTGTCCTGGCTGCGTCTCATGTGGCGCTATCGCCTGCAGTTCCAGTCCATGGCAGCGGGTAAGCACCAAGGAACTCTTAATTAAGATCAGCTTTTAATACAAGTCTTTCCTGATCAGCTTCCATAGTGTTCGTGGGCTGTGGCATGCGCCTGGCCTGGTCCATCTTCGACACTCCCGCCGGAAAGTTCCTCAACAACAATAATACCCACAACCTGATGATGAGCTGGTTCATAGGCGCCGCCCTGGGTGCCATTCTGGCTGCTCTCTTTGTCCAGAGGGTCACCAAGAATGTGGCTTATGTAAGTTTAAATAATAATAGAAATATCTTATTTATTTGTAGCATATTATACATTTTGTAAATGCCAAAGTTAAGCCATTTTGCATGTCATTTCTAGTGACAAAGAATAATTCATTTATTGTGTTATCCTGCTGTGATTTCCCCTGAAAAACTCCCACTCAGTTCGCTCCAGCCACCAATTGATAGTGCAGCCATTAGCACTTAGCCATTAGGGGGCTTATCAATCCAATAAACTGATAAGGGGATCGCGCTCAACCTGCATTGGCCATTAAGTGGCGATAGGCGCTAAGCGGTAAGCGAGGGCTGATCGATCGATTGCTGGGGTTTTACCAAGAGAATGTTGAAGTGGTAAAATAATAATTAAAAAGTTACCTAAAAGGTCATAGAGGGACTTTAAATAATCCTTAGTTTATCTATTATTATATATAACTAAACTTAATCAGAATAATAATTTTAAATAAGAAGGGATTTTTATTTAAGGCGTCTCATAAAAATCTCCCCTCCTTTACAGACCTCCAGTGGCTTCCTGCTGATCCTGGCCGGCATCCTGAATGTGGCTTTTCCACAACACTTCCTGGCTGCCTGCTACAGCAGCGTGGGTGTTGGAGCCGCCTATGGCCTCACCCAGATCCAGGCTCTCATCACAGGCTCGGAGGTGGCGCACAAATCCATCCGTGGGATGCTGGTCAGCTGCGAGCGGATCTTCCTGTGGCTCGGCGTCTGCGTCCAGATGTTCTACACCCGAGTGTGGCACAACCTGGAGCCGCTGGAGTCGCAGGGATACGGCCTGCACGTGGATCAACTGCACGGCATCGCCATGGCAGGTCTGGGCTTGGGAGCTGTCATCCTGGCGCTGTCCCATCGCCTGGAGTCGCCGCTGCTGCTGCTGCACCAGGAAAGGGAAATGGCAGTGGGTGAGACCCTCAAGGCTCTCCATGGACAGTCCACCACGGAGCTGGTCAGGCTGAGGGAGGATTGCCGGCAGCTGCACAGTGCCCGGGACTGGGAGCGATTTGTGGAGGAGCCCGAGGAGTCGGAAGGAGGATGGCGACGATGGGCCAGGCGTCTGCTGCCCTTTCTCAAGGTCCTGCTGCTGCGGTGCTTCGCCACTTTGGCCATATCCCTGAGCTACAATCGGGCCTTCCTGGTGGTCAGTTGGCATGGCCTGGAGTGCGACATGAACTGCCTGTACTGGCTGGCCTTCGCGGGACTCTTTGGCAGTGTGGTTGGCGCCTTTTTCGTGGACTGGCAGGGTCGGAGGAAACTCTGCTCCCTGTCCCTCTTCATTGCCGGCATTGTGATCGTGATGGTGGGCGGAGTCTTCGAGCATCTGGAGTCCGTGAAGAAGACCTTCTACGACATAAACCTACAAGCCATAGCCCTGCTGATGCTCCTCTTCGAGGTCATAGTAGCCGGGGGCGTGGCCGTGCCCGCTCTGGTTTACACAGCCGAGGCCTTCAGTATCTCCCACAAGGCGCGGTGCCTGGCCGGAGTCCTGATCCTGGAGCAGCTGCTCCAGCTGGGCCTGCTGCTGGCTACCTTCGAGCACTGCATCACCGTGTCGGTGTTCTTCTTCACGATCGGAGGCCTCAGCTTCGTGGTGGGGCTGATGGTGTTCATGCTGCTGCCGGAAACCAAGCAACTGACCCTCTACGAGTGCCTGCTCAAGTTCAAGAAGGTTCCTTAAGGCGCCGCTGTATCGTATCTCCAAGTGCTAATATATGTGCTATCTGTGCCTGTATGTTATCTATTTTTATGTGCCGTATATTCCCATATGCATGTGATTGTCTAAGCGTATCTATACCTAACCGGAGTGCCTCGCTTTTTGCATGCTTTCCTCATCAAGTTAATCATTATTTATGTAAGAAAGAATTTTTAACAGAAAAACTGTTCCAAT